>CAUYRH010139636.1:0-41917 GCA_963574655.1 Perodicticus potto
AGGGACTTGAAGAGAAACTTCTCTGAAGACAGGCACACAGCCTACAGACAAATGAAAAAATGCTCATCATCCTTAATCATCAGAGACATGCAAAGCAAAACTACTTTGATATATCATCTAACTCCAGTAAGATTAGCCCACATGACAAAAAATCCCCAAACCAGAGATGTTGGCGTGGATTTGGAGAAAAGGTAGAAATGCAAACTAATATGGTCCTTTTGGAAAGATGTTTTGAGAACACTTAGGGATCTAAAAATATACCTGCCATTCAATGCTACAATTCCTCTACTAGGTATATATCCAGAAGACCAAAAATCACGTTATAACAAAGATATTTGTACCAGAATGTTTATTGCAGACCAATTCATAATTGCTAAGTCATGGAAGAAGCCCAAGTGCCCATCGACCCATGAATGAATTAATAAATTGTGGTACATATACACCATGGAATATTATGCAGCCTTAAAGACAGATGGAGACTTTACCTCTTTCATGTTTACATGGATGGAGCTGGAACATATTCTTCTTAGCAAAGTATCTCAAGAATGGAAGAAAAAGTATCCAATGTACTCAGCCCTGCTATGAAACCAATTTATAGCTTTGACCCAATGAAAGCTATGACCCAATTATAGCCTACGAATATGGGGAAAGGGGAAAGGGAAGGAAGGGGAGGGGCGAGGATGTTTGGAGGGAGGATATTTGGTGGAACCACACCTACTGTGCATCTTACAAGGGTACATGCCAAATTTACTAAATGTAGAATATAAATGTCTTAACACAATAACTATGAAAATGCCTTGAAGGCTATGTTAACCAGTTTGATGAAAATATTTCAAACTATATATAAAACCAGCATATTGTACTCTATGATTGCATTGATGTACACAACTATGATTTAATAATAAAAAAATAATAACTAGGCAGAGTATTTAGTTCCAAGAATTTTATGTGTTTAACAAATGAAGCATGCAGACATTTGTTTGGAATCTTGATACTCTTTAAACATTCCTTCCTTATACTTTAAGAGCAATTGTATAGTCATTAATATGATATTAAAAAGGAAGGAAGGGAGTCATTCATGTCTTTTCAGGATGAGTATTTTATATTTAATTATTCCAAACAGGTAGGAATATAGATGAAGTATATTTTAGAAACTTAAATTTCAGGTATAGAATGTTATGCCAATTCTTAGTTTTAAAGCCACTAATTTAAGAAGCACTTCAGCAACTTTCTGGCAATGATGATATGGTACATTACTTTCACATACTTTTAGCTATGGGAGGGAATTCTTTTTTCAACATTTTAGCAGAGGAATTTTTTTTAAAATTTAGATTCATCTGAGCATACAAACAATTGGATTACATTGTTTGCATTTCTTAGGTAAAATCCAAGTTATAGCTGAACCCTTTGCCCAGGATGTGTGCCATATACCCTTACACTGGAGTAGGGCATTCTTCATAGAAATTATTGTGGAAAAGTGTAACACTTGACTAAATAGATGTGGAAATGTAGCCATTAAAATTTTAGCTTCAATTTTCAAGCATTAAAGACTATGCTTACTTCTTAAAAAATAATCAAGCAAGCAGCAATTTTAGATTAGCTGCATTAAGAGAGAGCACGACATGGGAAGATTCGTAGTGGAGTCTCAAAAGGAGGAAGTGAGGGAATGCAAGTTGCATATCTTTTGGCTTAGATGGAGTGATTTTTAAAATTGTGATTATTCTTATTATTTAAAAAAATATTTTATTGTGGTTAATCGTTTCATAATGCTCATTACTGAATTAAGTCTGCAAGATAGACAATTTAGCAGGTTCAGGAAAAGACACAAGTATTGGTTAATGTTCCAGAGAGAAGGAGATGACATACTCACCTGGGGTAACAAAAATGAGTTTAATGAAGAGACTATTTATAATTATATGTGTGTATAGAGGGCATCCTGGATAGGTATGAATTATGGTGTAGGACTTAATGGGTAGCAATATTGGGAAGGCTTTATCACTCCTAAGACCAAAGGGATGAGGAGAGAGAGCAGTTATTGAACACCATCAGCTCTGTAACTGTAAGAAAGGGATGTCTGCCAAGAAGGGTCTTTTAGTTAACAGAACATTGTCTCTGCTAACCCTTGATCCAGGAAGGAGAGAGCTGGAAGAGTCAATACATCTCTCTCTCCACTCACCTGCCTAGTCTTCTATAGCTGACCAACAAGAAGTACACAGTAAGGGAGCCAGGACGATGTAGTCTAAAATATACAGCATAAGGTGGAAGCCTAGTGGCAAAGTGACTCAACAATATTTTCTAATAATATCTCCCAGAGGTAAAGAATGTTTATAAGGATGTATCTCAGAGTGGGGTTCACTACCAATATTTGTGACAAAACAAAGAAGTAAGAGCTAAATTAACTTTTTAATTTAGTGCAGCTTGATTGGCAGAATTTTGACATGGGTACATTGAAAATAGCTACAGTTTTCTGTAGGTAATTGTTATTTTTTTTTTAAATGAAAAAGTATAAGCAGATATAAAGGATAGTGGTCAACATGACTTGATACTCCGTTAAGTACTACTGGGCAGCAAAGCTACACCCCAATCTCAAATATTACTTTTGCAAAGTCATTCCCAGAAAGGCTACAGAAATATACACCAAGTAGGGTCTAGAGGAGTCTTCATTAGAAATAAATAATGGAAAAAAAATACCACCAGGAAAGGTGTCAAGAAAAGAAATTAGGAAAATATTTTAAGATATAAAAACTAAAGAGAGGCTGAAAATAAAGAGTTATCCTTTATTAAAATTAAATACATTGTCAGTATCAAAAATAAACCCATTTTGACTATTTTGATTATTTCTATATCTGTTCAGGAAATCCTTGATATGTTGACTTGTATGTCTTCATGTTTGTGTGTGTGCTTGAACGTGCATGCTCAGATACATCACTATCATTGAGAACATGAGATACTATCTACTGCCATGGTTTAAATGTTTCCTCCAAAATTCAGCTTGAAATTTAATTGCGGTTGTTATGGTATTAAGTAGTGGGAACTTTAAGAGGGGATAGTGGAACCCTTCTGAAGGGATTGACAGCATTATTATGGGAGTGGGTATAGCAGGAGCAAGTTTTGATTAAAAGGAAGCGTGCAGCCCCTTTACTCCCCTCTGCCTCACATGCTCACCATGTGACGCCTTCTGCCACACTATGATACAGCAAGAAGGCCTTCACTAAATGTGCTTTCTTGATCTTTCTAGCCTCTATACCCCTGAGCCAAATAAACTGTTGTCTATAAATTACTTAGTCCATGGTGTTCTGTTATAGCAGCAAAAAGACTAATTCGTTAAGTGCAACTTTTTTCTTCATATAGACCAAAATATGAAACTGAGTGAAGTTTAAGCACTTATGAAAATTCTACATCCTGAATTTGTTATTCAAATGCTCTATATCTTACTGATAGGAAATAACAACTGTGATAAAAAAATTTTTGTCAGTTCTAAGTGCTAAGAAAGTTAAACTATAAAAGCTCATCTCTCTCTTGAAGATGTGGCGGCAACTGTGAAATAAAGAAACACAGGAGAAGGTCCAGAAAATGCAATAAATGCTTTTGCAATTCAGAAGAAGCAGGATTATTAGGCAATACTTGGGAAGGACCTTGGGAGACAGCAGATGATGAATTAGATGTCATATTGTGTGAAAGTTTGGAGTACAATGAGGTGGGCGTCTGGGAGTTCAAGGCATTCTGGGACAATGATCTAAATGTAGTAATGTTAAGGAAACTGAAGAGCGACTGAGGATTTTCAAACAGAAGACTGCTAGCACTTGGGTAGTAAGCAAAGTCAGCAGTGGGAAGAGGTTATAGATTTGTTCCTGGCTCCTTCCTTGAACTCAAGTTTTACAGATTACTACAATTCCTTCCTAACTGGGGATAAGAAGGCTTGTTCTAGGACATTGATGAGAGAAGAAAATCAATTAATACACATGTAGGCAATTAGCCCAGCCCTTGGCCTCTAGGTAGTATTCAACCAGCAAACATTAGTTGGGGACTTGCTTTCTCCGAGACTGAATTCAAGAGCAGAGGCTGAGAATGGAGGGTAGCAAAGTTGCAGAGTGTGATAAAGGATACCGACAGTTTTTGTATCAATATTAATGTATGAATTTCTGTTCCTGCTAGGAATCCCTATAAACTCCGTGGGGAAGAGAACAATAATTTGCTTAATTTTCAATTTGGAAAAGGCCCAAATTTATTGGAGGAACCCAGACTATGGTTTGGAGTTTATTTAATTCCTACTGGACCCCTTCCAAACATCTCGGTCAGCAGTCACTCTTTCCTCATCGATTCGTAGAAAGGTGTCATAAAAGACTCCAGAGGCTGAGAACTGGAATGTTATCGCACATTTGGGACATCAGCGTCCCAGCCCAGGGTTTCTTTCATCTATTGTGCCAACAGCTGATGATAGTTTGGCTTAGATGTAAATCAAAGGGAGCAGTCCACCATATCTGCTTTCTTCCAATTGTTGGCTATACCGAGAGAGCAAGGATGAGAACAAAGAAGCGTGGATGGTCCATGCATGTGGAGCTCAATAAGGGCAGAGCAAGGGAAATGTGGAGGACGGGAAAAACCAAGTTAGGGCAAGGGTGTTCTACTACTCACCACGTAGCAAAAGCCACCATGACATGAGTAAGATAAGCAAGTGAAATCATTTCTCTGAGTGCCTTTCCATAGAAAATTTTTGTTTGGTTGGTTGTTTTTTGTCTTTCCTTAAGGACTGCAATTTTATATGTGCATAGTAAATTCCTGGGAATTGTGATGCTGGTAAATTTTGTCAGATTATCATCTTTTTTTCTTTCCTGCTCTCCTGGGCATTTCATTGATCTCTATTACACTTTATTCCCTTTTCCCACAGTTTCTTGTTCCAGAAGTTCTTCTATCACCTTGTCCACGCATGTTTCTGCCTACCTCCTTACTCTCCTTTATTCCCCTGCCCTCTTTTCCTTATCTGTGACACCATTTTCCCTTTTGTTGGTGGAAGCACTGTCTCCTAATTTGTTTATGCGCAGTGGTCATCAAGTATGCCTTAACTGGCCCTCAGAAATATAGCAAAATGACATTTCCCTTTTTGTTTATTTGTTTCTCTTTCCAAAAATCATTCTGATCTTTTAATTCCTATTCCAGCCAGTCATTATACCCATCTCTATATATTATTGCCCCGATACTCTCTGGAAGATTGTTTTCTGCCATTTTCAATTAAGTTAATTGTTCATTTCTTGAGAATTATTGTTAGGTAGATTATTTACAATCGTTGTATCTGTCGATATTAAAGTCTTCTGCTATACTTCCATATGTAAATTTATATAAAACATGAAGATATACTGAGAGCTGTCTGGAAAGTATCCAGCCAGGTAGCAGGAAAAATGGAGATGTTTATGGCTGGATAATTTCTGGACAGCCCTCATGTGTACACGTTAAAACATGAGATTTCCCTAAGGTGCTAATTGATTTAAATACATAATCAATAGTATAATTGATCAATATACTTTTTTTTCTCGAAAATCATGATTAACTTTATGTAACAGACATAGGGTTTAGTAAAAGAGATGCCCTTTTGGAGAAAATAATAAATTGTAGACAATACCAGATACTTGTTCTGGATCTGTCATAGTCCAAATAATTTAATATATATTCATTTCATTTCTGTAAAATGGGCATGATGCTGCTGTCTCCTTATGTGTTGTAATATTTAATTGATGAATCTGTGCTTTTGTATAACGTATGTTTATAAATTAATAGGTTAATAATGTACATTCTCAAAGTACTTTAACAAAATACATTGGGAGCTAATTAAAAGGAATGTAATTTGTGCTTTTGGGAGGAGAAGTGTTATCTAAGTGTGAATTAGGGAGGGAAGTGGCAGTTAAATCCATACAACATATCTATTACCACACATTTGAGGCTTAACTCTAATTACAGATTGGACATGTGAGCAAACAGCATCTGGGAGATTTTCAGTCATTTCAGGGGCCCTTCTTCACATCTATAAAAGAAGGCTATTCATTTAATAACCAAAATTATTAATACACTTTCTGTTCAGAACAAAAGGTTACAGGGAAAAGACCTCGTTCAAAGTCAGCGTACTGGCACTGTTTATTGTTCTCCTTTATAGACCCTATCTTCCCAACAAGTGTCATGAGAAATAGACTTTATTAGTTCGTACTTTAGACAGAAGAAGCATTTTTGTGGATTGATAACTACCCGGAAAAGGCATTTGCACCTGATGGAAGAGGAAAATTCTGTAGACAGATTTGTGCCTGTCTTCAAACCTTTCACCATCAGAATAACCCCTGAGGTTAAATTGCTGGAAGACATCTGTAGGCAGAAGTAAGAGAAATGAGATCATCAAGGAATGATATCCTGCTTACAACATGTGGCGAGATGAGTGGCTCTTCACCATCTGTTATTTGTGTGTGTATTTTATTATGTAAATGTTCGTACACACTGCATTCTAAACAAAGGAACATTACTTCCACTTTGTTGGTGCTGCCAAGCTTGCGTATGTGTCCTGGAAAAAGAAAGTGGCAGACAGAAAATTCAGGGTTCATCTGGCCACTTGTGTCTCTACCCCTTTCACCGAGAGGGTGAGAGACTCTAAGTAGGTTTGATTCCTTTTTCTACATCCTGTTAACAAATACAAAGCTTGACTGTGAATTAAAAACAATGTCTTAAATACTGTAGTTCTGGTCCAAAGCTTCTTTTGCTGGAGTCCACAGGAAAGAGATACTAGAAGCTAGGATGCCCTGGGATGGTTCCAATGTACAGGCCAGAAAATAAATTTGGACAGAGAAAACAGGCTCTGTTCAATTTTCTCTCATCTGTTTAATTCCTGGCACATATCTCTGGGTCATGGGAAGGTTCTGGTGGGCTGCTGTCTTTGTCTCCCCCAAAACAAGAGGGGTGTGTGTGTGTGCATGTTTGGGAGGAATGGAAAGTAAGGGGATTTGGGTGACACATATTCTGGTTTAAATTTTCATAAAATTACCAATTTAAATTGAAATGTAATTATCCTAACTGGCATCTTTTTGGCAGCAGCTTAAAAAAAAATCCCTCGGCTTTACTGTACCAAGCAAAAGCCCAGAGGAGTCCTGACACTGGCCTTTAATCAAAAGCTGAAAAGACACAAAAGCTTTCAGATAATCTATGCCAAGCTATCTTGGACAGCACGGAATTGCCTGGAGCACCCTTCTGGTGGCATTTACAACACCTGGTGCCCTTAGAAAAAAAATACATCTGCGTCTGCAATTTCTCCTTCTGTAATTCCCTTAAATCTTTCTTTCTTTCTCAACCCTTTCTCCTATCTTTTAAAAATGAGGATGCTGCAGTGACAGCAAAATAAAGCAATTTTATTTACCACGAGAATGATTCTTGTCATGGGATGTGCCTGGAGGTGACAGACTCAGGTGGCCATCTGCACAAACACCTCTTCACTGTTTATTTCATGTGGTTTAATATAATTAAACTATCATTGTGCTCATTGATTCAGCTCAAATTTTAATTTGATAATTGGGGAAAAGGTGTGCATTTGAAATGGAGGCAATTAATTGACACTTTAAATGCACTTGAACAGAAATAATTTAAGTTACACCATACTTAGTGGTGACTTACACTGTTGTGTTTACGCAAATTCTTTCATTTAGCTTCTATCATTAATGGATAGAGGTAAATAACGTTACTCAGTCTAAGTCCTTTTGATACTGTCAGTCTAATTCTGCAATTTGGAAATATTTTGCCACCACAAATAATCCCATTCATTTCCTAGTCACTGGCTTTTATAAAATAAAGACATCCTAACTTTGAGTAACAATCTAATCATTCATAACTAGCTTCCCACATATGTAGCAAAATTATGTAGATTGTCACATAATTTTGTCAATAGACAGCCTGAATCTCATTCTAACAAACACCTTGCACAAAGAAATACTGAGACTAACAAAGATACAATTTCTCAAGTTATATATACATCTTTCCCATGATTTGAATAAAAGGAAAAAAATAACTTATTTTTCTCCAATACCGTTTTTGCTTTAATTTATTCCAAGGGAATTTATATATTTTGGTGAATTTACTGAAATTTAAAAAGGAGCCATATTTATGGATAAAGCAGATTTTTTCGTGTTAATTATCTTCCATCTGGAAACAAATATGCTTTCATATTTTTTTCAGACTTCAAGAACAAAAGCTAGTTTGTTTTAGCAACTTCCAAAATCTTTTCTTCGCAGAGCCTGAAATAAGTATGTTTAGTCAAAACTCTGAAGCAAGTTCAGTTTTACAAAATATTAACTACCACAAATTATGCTTGTGGTAAATGTTAATAAGAATTATTGGTTGCTTCTAACTATGACCTGAGAGGACTTGTTCTTAATAGAAAATGTTGGAGCAACTGCTCTGCTTTCTAGATGAAAGTTTGTGCTCTTATTTCAAGCTATTATTCAATATTTTCAATATTCCGTGTACTCATGGATGAAGCTAAGAAAATTTTGGCAGGTCACTTCAGTTAAGCAACCAGACTCCTTTTATTAAAGCTGGAAACCTCATTAAAATAGGCTCTGTGAAGATTTTTGTAAACTCCAGCTTCAAATCAAGGTTGGCAATAATGCCCCCCCCCCAAATCTTTTCATATAAATGTGGATCTTCTGGCACATGAAAGTTTCTGAAAGTAAGAAACTGTAAAGAGCATAAAAAGGCAAAAAACAAAGCAAGCAAACAAACAGCATGCAAAATGCGCACATACAACACACACGCGTTCATAGGTGACCCCAACCAAAATCTGCTTCTCATAACTTTTCTTTCTATTGTCTACTGTCAGACAAAATTCTCCAAAACATCTTTGATAAATCAGCTAGTGTAATACTTACAAAGGAAGAAGTACATACTTCTAAATGTCACTTTTAACCATACTTAATAAGCCTTTCATTACAAAGCACGTTGACGACTTCTAAAAAAATCAGAGAATTTTAAAGCTAGAAGGGAACTGATAGGTCAGCTGATTCATTAACTCGGTCACTTCAAAAGAAACTAAGGGTAAGTGGTTAAAAAACTATGGAAACTCAAACACTAGTTACGGACAGGACCAGGATTATAAAACGGACCTTTTCCTCTTGGAGGAATGCTCATTCTTTATGGCATTGTTTGTAATTTCAATACTTATGGTCAAAATATTGTCTGATACACTCTGACATTGAGGTTAGTCAATTCATTTATAACCAGGACAGTTTTTATTATTTTATTTTCATTTTTGCAGAAAGGTGAAATTTCATTAATCTCAGTCTTTGCTTCTTAAAATAGCCCCACTATTTATCTTTAAACATAAAGAACACTAGGTTGCTGATATTTTTCTTTAAATTTTGAATTAATCTCTTAATCTATGTTGGTTATTAATTAACTCACAAATTCTTATCCTTTTCTTCTGCATTTTCTTCTCAGTATTGAGAACATTTTTTGAAGGTTTGTGAATCACTTAGTACTGTTTAGGTGTGTAAAGACATAGAATCCTAACTTACAAATAGTGGCTGACGAATAAGCAATTTCCCTTAGTCCCTATATATCATTAAAATAATGCTTTTTAAAAGTAGATTATCAAAGCAAGTGATCAGTATATTCTATTAATGCTTGTTTAAGTGGTAAAGGTCATCTTGATTTCTTTCACTTGATTTCAGTTTAGTTCAACAGAATTAAAAGTTAGCCCCTGTCTGAGTTTTTAGGGGGAAAAACACATATACTAGAGTTGCTCATTTCAAACTAATTGGTAAAATCATCTATACCCTCATATATTAAAAAAAAACACCTGCCGTACACATTCATTGAAAGTACAAGATAGAAATAAAAGTGGTTCAATGTATTGTGCTAGTAACAAAAGGTATTAAACTCAGTATATTTTCTTATCTGCGGGAAAAAAATGAATATATTTTGCGTTTAAAATTTTTTAGAGATTAATATGAAAACGAATCATCTGAGAAATGTTGCTGTGGTTATGTTAAATATATATATATTTTGTGATTACTATTTGCCAAGAACACATGCAATATGGAGGTGAATAAAAGTTAATGCAAGAAACTTACAACCTAACAGTTATGACTGTGTTGGGGATGCAAGGCTAAAAGCGGGGTCACTCTTACTGTGTGGAGATAATTGAGTTAGCTATTTCTGAGCTATGAAGATATTTGGCAGATGAGCAAGGAGTAGACAGAAATGATTTGATATAAATTCAATGCCTAGAACAAGACAGAAAGATACTGAACAATCTACGGTTACTTGTTGACACCAGTGATAGTGAGTTTCATGCTACTACTTTACATGTACATACACAGTAAGTATTTCTCAGCTTGGTGGAATATTTGGAATCAGGTTTTTCTGAAACTGGGACACATGATGGTTTCTCAGAAATCCAAACTTTATTTACAAAGTTACTTCTTCAATTTAGGAAAACAAAATCGATATATCCAGCAAATTGCGATCTCAATTTTTTGATGTTAAAAATAACCCAAAGGTAAGCTGAAACAACTCATGTGGCCACTAAAAGAATACTGGCACTCATGTAAACATTCCTCTAATTTTCAAAACCTTGACATTTAAACATCAGCTTCTACTTAGTTATACTATCGTCTTTCTGCGTATTAATGTTGGCCTGTTGTTTTACAGGCTTTCCAAGTGTGTAGGAAATTTGGCTGAGTTAGCAGTTTTGTTTTAATAATTCTTGGAAATTTTATCTTCAGCAGTTCTGTTTGCTTTCAGCAAGTGCTAAAATAGATGAAGGTTTCCTAAGTCTGGTGTGGTCAGGCCTAATAATACCATCAATTGTAGGAAAAAATCATGTAGGGGCAGGTTGTAACGGAAAAGGAGACACGGCACGTGGGTCCCCTCACCACCTTTCCCCTACTTAGTGTATGCTCCTTTCTTGGGATAAAATCAGGGAGAAGACCTTTGGGCCCTGAAGCTACTTGTGGCAACTTTTCAAAGCCTTAGTAATTAATACGGTAGCTTAGACCTCTTGTTAAACCAAGAGAGCAAATGTGCACGAGTCTTTTTCTAAAAGGATTGTTGGTGGCAAAGACGGATGCTCTGGAAAGCATCGCACAGTAAGCTGTGAGACTCATCTGAGCACGTGTCCATTTATCAGCATCTCTGTTGGCATCAGAGTGTGTTTACCTGCAGTCTCAAGGACGGCTTCTCAGAATGAGTGCGAGGGTCACACTTGCACTGTAGGCTGCAGACTGCATTGACCTGCCACGTGTGTTTCACTCTAATTCTGTGTTCAGGATCCCATCCGGGTTGACATGGCATACCCCAACACTGATCTGTGCCTCGTAGTCCTCAGAAGAACCTGTCAGAACTGCTTGTGGACTGGTGAAGACAGCCCTTTTCCAACCTCCTTTCCCAACCTAGGTCCACCTAAAGAATCAGACTGCTTAAATTCTTAGCTTTTGTTTTCTAAGGTGAAATATTCCTTTGACTATGTCATTACAGAAGAACCCAAAGTCCCCACTGGAGCTAAAAGTATAAAAAGCGAAAAGCAACCTGCAATTTAAACTTTACTTCCGAAGAGTTGAGATTCAGTATGTTTGTGATGGAGAGGCAGCACAGTCTGAGATGAAAGCTATTGTTTAATGTGTTAATAGGAGAAGAATGGGTTTTCTGAAGCTAATAGCACTCCTCTGAATCACAGTCTTATTTACAGTAGGGGAGTGTCGTAGATATCATATTTCATCAGTAATGATGACTTGAATATGTTCTGTGAATAATTACAGTATCTTTTCATCTCCCTTTTGTTATAGAAAACCTTTATAGTAAAGGCTTTTAAATATGCCGTGGGAGTGTGTAATCCAAGTTATCAAGTCTAACAAGAAATTGTTTTGGCAAGTTCAAAACCCTCTCAAAATTCATGGGTTTGGAGTTTCATATCTAATTGGAACCTTTTTAATGTTAGAATAGATTTGCTCTTAGGGAAACAGTGTAAAGCTTTTAAGTAAAAAGTGAAAAACCTTTAAGAAATACACAGCAGGAATACTGTGACATCCAAATTATGTTTACTTAAAAATAGATATTCCCGTGTTCTGGTGACTCAACATAAAGAACGTCAAAAGTGAGAATTATATACATATCCATAAGAATTACAAGGCTTTGAAAAAGTGCTTCTGCAAAAGCTTTGTAAAATATTGTTCAGTCAAAGAAATTGGAAAAAATACCTTAAGGGTGTCAGAGCTGCAATGTTCAGCATACTGCCATTTGCTAGAAATTTTTCTTAACAGTATAAGCCAGCTGTGCAAAGACTTAATTCAGGTTTTAACTCTTTTAATATTTACTTAGACAATTCTGAGATCACTTGCTATCAACTTCTAGGTTTTCCGGTGGGGAGAGAAACTCCTCCCACTTTTGGAAAATATTTTCCCCACGGCACTTTTGAACTTTCATCTGGAACACAAGGCAGGTTCAAGTACAATGGTCATGCTAAGCATCCAAATAAGTGCTAAAAAATTTATTGTTTTTGTCTTCTAGTTTATATCCATTCAATATATATTCAGGGGAAATGACTTCCATATGGTTTGACTTTGGTGAGAATGTTATGTATACTAAGTAGAAAGTATCCTTTCTATACATTAAGGTTAGAAAGAAATCATGAATGTAATATGTGTATATCCCAATACACAGGTAGACATAGCTAAAAAAAATTACTTCTTATTGATTACGAGCAAATATTGCTTTGGCAGCATCTATTGAATTGTATTTTTGTAGACCTAGGCCTTAAAAATGGAAAGAGTAATAAAGAACGTCTGGAGTGAGGGGTGGGGATTGTGAGTGTATAAATACATGCTTGATTCTCGTTTTGAAGCTTTATGCTTCAATTTGATAAAGTTTAATTTGCTCTTTTTACAAATATGATTCAAACATTTCGCATTCTATAGAAGATAATTGACTGATTTCAAGAACACAAAGACTTTCTTCCTTCATTTCTTTTAGGAATTTTCTAGTTCTGTTACTTAGGTATAAATATTCTCCTAGTTAAAAGTTGTATGTTATGTTAGGCAAAAGTCAATGTTCATTATTTTTTCCATTACAACCATCCAACTGTTGCAACATCATTTTGGAAACATTTCTTTCATCCATTAAAAGGACTATATATATATATATATATAAATATGTATATATATATAAATTAAATCATAGCTGTGTACATTAATGCAATTATGGGGTACAATGTGCTGGTTTTATATACAATTTGAAATACTTTCATCAAATTGGTTAACATAGCCTTCACCTCATTTTCTTAGTTATTGTGTTAAGACATTTATATTCTACACTTAGTAGATTTAAGATGTACCCTTGTAAAATGCACCATAGGTGTGGTCTCACCAATTAATCTCCTTCTACTCATCCTCTCCCCTCCCCTTCCCCCCTCTCGTCTTTCCTCTTCACCTTGGCCTGTAGTTGGGTTAGAGCTTTCTTATGGAAGTGTGAGTGTTTATAAATTGGTTTCATAGTAGGGCTGAGTACATTGGATACTTTTTCTTCTATTCTTGAGATAATTCGCTAAGAAGAATATGTTCCAGCTCCATCCAGGTAAACATAAAAGAGGTAAAGTCTCTATCTTTTTTTAAAGCTGCATAATATTCCATAGTGTTCATATACCACAATTTATTAATCCATTCATGGGTCGATGGGCACTTGGGCTTCTTCCATGACTTAGCAATTATGAATTGGGCTGCAATAAACATTCTGGTGCAAATATCTTTGTTATAAAGTGATTTTTGGTCTTCTGGATATATACCTACTAGAGGAATTGTAGAATTGAATGGCAGGTCTATTTCTAGATCCCTAAGTGATCTCCAAACTTCTTTCCAAAAGGAATGTATCAGTTTGCATTCCCACCATTATGTTTGAGATTATTACTGAGAGGACTATTTTTTTCCATTTATCTATAGGTCTAATTTTTTCCTATATTATACTTTTTATTACTTTTTATTTATAACATTTCATGAAATCAGATCATTTAAGTTTGATTATTTCTTTTTAAGAATTGCTTGGCTATTCATGTTCATTTGCAGTTCCATATAAATTTTAGAATTAACTTGCCATTTTCCACAAAAACACACTGAAATTCTGACTTGGATGCATTGAAACTATAAGCCTATTTGGAGAAAATTAATTTCTAAACAATACATTCATAACCACAATACCATTCGCCAAATTATAATATTAATGTTGATATAAAGTTACTGACTCATTTATAGACCTCATTCAAGTTTCATCTATTGATCTACAAATGTCCTCTTTGTGGACCATAATTTAGTTCAAGGTCACACACTGCAGTTAGTTATCATGTCTCCTTTATCTGTCTTTCTGAAAGAATGCCTAATTCTTCCTTTGTTCATGTTCATGCCCTTGACACATTTGAAGAGTACTGCCCAGTGATTTTGTAGAATCTCTCAATTTTGATTTGCCTTATGTGTCTGAGATAGAAGGTGTGGCTCTGTCATTACCAGTGACAATGACTCTATCACTTAGTTAAGGTGATGTCTACTATCTTCTTTATCATAAAATTACTCCCTTTTTTCCTTTGAAATTAACAAGTATGTTGTGGTGAATTACCTTTATTTAGATTAGACACTACCTTTTTGTATATTTTCAAATTTTCTAGTACTTTTTTCCCATTTCTAATACACTTAAGCTTATTAAGTGCATTTTTATTTCAAATATTGTAATTTTTTGTTCTAAAATTTCCACATTTTTAATATTTTGCAGAGATATTGCTTCATTCAATGCAAGTCTACTTTTCAATGTCACTGAGTATAATTTTAACTATTCCTTTTAAGTACTTTGTGTAATAATTCTAGTATCTGCTAAACTCTTCTGTTGCCATCTGTTTATAGTCAGAGACTTGAGACTGCACCACGTTTTCCTGGTTGTTTGTATATGAGTAATATTGGACTGTATCCTGGACGTTCTTGATATTAGGTTGTAGAAAATGTGGATTCTGTTACATTGCTCCAAAAAGTGTTGATGCTTTGGTTTTAGTGAGGCAATTAACTTGGTTAGATTCAAAGTGCCAACAAGAATGTTTGTGGTAGATAGAAGTTTAGGTCTCAACTGAGTTCTGTTAACTATAGGTATCAGCTGGTTTTCATTTTTTTTCCCCATTTAACATGATTCAGTGGTCAGTCAAGGACTTGGGTACAGTCTCTGTGCCTCTCTCCTTGTGTGGAGCTTCAGCACAGACACTGGGGTTCTCCTTCTCTTCCTTTCTCCTTTCCGATGTCCTCTTTTTACTTTCTGGAGACCCTGGTTGTCTTATGCTTCTTGCCCTGATTCCCTTGACCAATAAGCAGTGGGTTTTTAATCACTCAGAGTTAGAACCATCCCTACACCACTGCAACCATGACTCTGGCTATTCCCCAAACAAAAATAAGGAACTTTCTCTGTCCTGATTGCTTTCCCAAAGTCTTGGCTCTGCTCCCAATACTGCCTACCATACTTCACTTTCCAGAACCCACAAGTAATTATGTTTGTAATTTTTCCATTTTATAGGTCTACCTGGGAGGATTTCTTTGTTGGATAATCATGTCTCCCTTAACATGACTTAAATCATGGATTGGAAACTGGATTTTAGAAAGTTATTTACCTATAAATTATGGTGAAGTACTTGAGAAAGAAACTTGTAGATAATACTTCACTTATATAATGCAGTGGACATAGTTGGGGAGAAATAAAATCAAGAAATAGTAAGAGAATGGACCACTCACAGAGAGTCTTCTAGTGCTCTTTCTTGAAATGCCTGACTTCTAGCTGCATTATTTTCTTTAACTACCCTCAGAAATCTTAGTGCACTAATGAGCAATTCCCTATTGTTCATTAAACTGGCTTTTATTATTAGTAACTTTAAGAATCCTTACTAACCCATAGAATTTCTCATATTATAGGTATTATTTATAAGAAGGTTAATATAATTAGAGTGATGGCTATACACACAATGAATGTGGCAGGGGATGTTAAATTAGCTGAAGGTGGACTTACATTGCTTGATCTTGAAAGTGAGATAGTTTTTAAATCATGATGTTAAAAATCACCATATAGATTTTAGGCAAAGATCCTAACTGTTTATTTGGATATAATCAGAAGAAAATAGAGGCAAGAACATTTTATGAGGTTGGATATTTTCCCACTTACTTAAGTAAAGCTAAATAACATAACACTGTTAGGTATAAACTCTCCAAATGCAATATTTGTGTCTTGTCCTGGTGCTCATGAACCACCCCCAGGTCAATCTCATTACTATAATTACGTTTCTGCTTAATCAATTTTATTTCTGTACTTAATAAAAAGAGGCAATTTTTCTAGATGTTCTGGTTTTCCAATTATATAACCACTAAGAAATCAATTGCTTAACTAAAGTTAAAGTAATGTGCTTTGAAAGTGAATTACTCTCTAACATAAGGACATAAGGAGCCAGATGAAAAATAAGAACCTGTCTTCCCATCCCTTCAAATAAATAAATAAATCTCAGCAAAGGCAAAGCTGAGGATCTTTGGATTTGTCAAACATTTCGTGGATCTTCCAAAACATTTTGGCAGGATAATTCCCTAAAGTGATTCATTATCCATCAATTCATATTTCAATGTCACTTAATATTTGTTGAATATTCACAACATGCTAGCATTGCACAGCTGCTGAGAACAAGCTTCTCTGTCTCTCAACCTCACACTGCATGTTTTTTAAACATGAAAAAATAACATATATTTTAAAATTTGTCAAAAGGGTAGGAAAAATGGTTAAAAACAAAATCAACAGACATACTCTTTAAGAATTAATTTTCATATTATTAGGGAGATAATCATTGATTCTAAAGGCACAAAAATGAGCCTTTTTTCCCTATTTATATCTATTTTATAGAGTCCCTTATTTTAATTTATATACATATAAGTGTACATATGTTTATGTACAGGAAAATCTCATTTATTTAATTTTGATATGTCTTCTTAATATATGAACACTTTAAAGCGTATAACATTACTTCTAACAAATTTTTTTTATCCAAAACCTAATTTTTAGTCACAGCATAATTTTAAATATCCATTTAGATATATGGTAAGAAATGTGAAATGTCCTCTCACCTGTTCCTTATTGACATTTGATTCCTAATTTGAAAATTATTACACATAAACTTCCATATATCTTTGATTCTTGTAAGAAAAGCTCTTAATCTCCATTTTTCCCATAAATCAACAGAATTTACCCCCTAACTTCATCCAAGTATGTGTTTAGAGAGGCCTTCTCAGTTCACTCTATCAAAAATAACACATATGTATGTACTCCTTCCCCAATCCTCAATTCTGGGGCTTGCCTTATTTTTCTTCCCTGACATAGTGGATATTTCAAATTTATTTCTCATGTCTTTTCTCCCACTATCCTTTAAAGTTTATGAAGTGGAGATTTTGCTTTTATTTTTTCTTGTAAAGCAAGAAAATAGAACAGTGTGTAATAGATGTAGATGGTTTACAAATAACACTAAATTAATGAATGAATTCTTTGAGAAAAAGAATTATTTTCCCCTTTATTTAAACCTTTATTTCAAAATGGCCTCAATTTTCAAATCAGCCTATGTGCTTGTCTTCCACCGCCTATTGTTCATCCCATTCAAACTTAAGATCCATTCATTCCTTTTTTTTTTTTTTTTTTTTGAGACAGAGCCTCAAGCTGTCACCCTGGATAGAGTGCCATGGCATCACAGCTCACAGTAACCTCCAATTCCTGGGCTCAAGCGAGTCTCCTGCCTTCACCTCCCAAGTAGCTGGGACTACAGGCATCTTCCACAACACCCGGCCATTTTTTGGTTGCAGCTGTCATTGTTGTTTGGCGGGCCTGGGCTGGATTCGAACCCGCCAGCTCAGGTGTATGTGGCAGGCGCCTTAGCCCGTTGAGCCACAGGTGCTGAGCCCATTCATTCCTTTTATATGATCTTCCCCTCATCCTGATTATAAAAGGGAAGATTATTTGGGGAAAAAAAAATCCCCAGTTTATTTTCTGGTGAAAATCTTCCTTAACTAATTTTTTTTCTTTATACTTAATTTCTTCACTAAAATTTTTATAAAGAATGTACATCATGATCATTAAGCATTACATATAATTGAATTTTCTTACAAAAATATTTAGACTGAAGAGCTTGGACACTCATACAGATTGTGGTGTAGTGTCTCTAATATTTTGATGGATTCTAAAAGGCTTCAATTAAGATAAAATGTAAAAAAGCCAAAGGTTTTGAAAAGGCTCAAATAAATTCACTTTTGATTTGAATAAATGTTAGTGTTTTGTTACATGTCATTGTTCTGAAGAATAGTAAAGAGACATAACAACATTATTAGCTCTTATGTGGTATGATTTACTGTTACTTTTTGCATAATAAAAGATACTCTTAAAAAGCACAGTTCTCTGCAAGAAAGCTCAAATGTTGGTTTGGGGAAAATTAATTAAATTCGCTTACTGTGGTGATTTAATGAGAAATAACAGATTCAGTACAGCTCTAGAACATCTTAGTCACTATTTTTTTCTACTCCAGAATAATGGATTTCTACTTTTCCCCAAAAGGAAAGGAAATTATGAAATAGCATCTGGTTGCTTTTCTTTTATTTCTTTCAAATAAAATATTATGCATTTCAGCCCAAAGTTTCCTTAAAATGCTGCATTTACCAGTGTGTTTTACAGACCCTAGCATATTTTAAATTAACATTAAAAGGAAACAATACTGCTGAGCTTCACGATTATTCAGTAATAGCCCAAACAGCTGCCTGAATTTCTTTTCTGTTCTTGCTTGAATTTCATTTTATCTTTTGAAAGAAAGGAAGTATGAAACATACCTTTTTTGAAAAAATTGAAGTTGGGTGTGTTTTCTGGAGGTGGTATACATTTTGTTATCTGGCAGTTGAGTAAACGGATTCTCACTGTTTTCTCAAAGGAGTGTACAGAAATACTAAAAGGCTATGGTAACGATATCCACATACTTTTTTTCCTGAGAACAGAGTACTACAACTCAGGATTCCTTTTTGGTAACAGAAACAAGTTAAGGTGATGGTAGTTTTATTATTATCTTCAATGAACATCCAGTTATTTTTTCTATTAATTTTTGACCTAAAAGTCTACCTACTCCGTGGTAATTTGACCATAGATAAATACTGATGCTGTGTACTACCATGACACTACTTGTATACCTATATTTCAGCACCTTCCTTTTTGAATTGCATGTGGCTCTTTATTAGCTTTCTTGATGGTAGACCATATACTCTTAGAGGGCAAGGGTCTTGGCACATATCTTTGCACACCAAGTTCAAAACCAGAACCTATATTGTGGAGTCATTGGATGAGGCTTATATAATTTTTCTTTGGTATCTAACTTACAAATAAATTCAGTTAAATGAAAATTTTATTCTAGAAATTTAACCAACATCTAAGTTTCTCCAGGAATACTTACAGACGTGTAGAATGATGTCTTTGAGCATAACCAACCATTTCTATCTCTATGATGATATTGCCAAAAGAATTTAGGCATTTTCTATTCAAAGTGTTCTGTCTGTAAGGTAAGCAAATAATTTGGAAACTGATATTCTCTTTATTTGTATGATGCAATATTAGAAAGAGCCCTGGGTGGAGAGTTAAAAAATGTATTTACTTTTTCCTTTTGCTAATCTGCTATGTGTTGGTACAAAAATATTGAATTTCTCTTGGCCTAATACTTGCATTCTAGAAAATGAGAATGGTTTATGTCGTCTCTGTGATCCTATTCAATTTCCACATTCTAAAAGTTAAATTTCATTTATCAGTTATCTACCATAAAATGTTGCAGTAAACTCTCACTACTTCATTGTAATAGATTAGAATTCAAGCCCCAAATTGCTTCTTCTCTGATAAAATAAGCTTAGAAATCACTGTCTTACTCTATAGAGAATAATAATAATAAACTACCTAAGCTTACATTTTATTTTCTTCCAATAAATTGTATGTAGTTATCTTTGCACAATTAAATAGGGTAATTTTATCTGTGATTATAATCAAAGTCTCAAAAACAAAAGATGAACGTTAATGCTATTAAAAGGTATTATTTATTGAGTGCCTAAGTAATAAGAACTGTTAGGTGGCTTTTATATTTATATTTTCACAATGATAAGTGCGAGGTAGGTATTAGCATTCCTATTGTTCTAACTGTATAGTTGGAAACAAAGCAAAGGCTCAAAGAAATGTACAATATTACATAAGTTTATATAGCTAAAAGAATGTTGAAGCAAGGATTAAATCCAGCCTTTGTTTGTTTGTTTTCTCAAATTAAAAAGAAAAATTGGTAGACAATATCTTTTTGTTTTGTTTTTTGTGAATTTGTAATAATTTTTATCTCAAAACATTAAGGGAATACATGGATGACTTTTGTAATGCTTGAGTCATGGCTATAAGTGTGCCCATCACCCAAATTGTATTCCCTGAACCCATTAGGTAGGGTTTCACCCATCATCTCCTCTCCCTTCCCTCTTGCTTGATCTTCAGTGGGTTTTATTTCCCTCTGTACACATGGGTGCTCATTAGTTACTTCCAATTCAATGGTATGTATATGTGGTGTTTGTTTTTCCATTCATTAGATACTTCACTTAGTATAATGGTCTCTGGTTCCATCTTGATTGTTGCAAAATGCATCATTACTTCATGTATGGCTGAGTAACTCCATGGTATACAAGGTACATACATACCACATTTTGTTAACCCACTCAGGAATTGATGGGCACTTGGATTGATTTCACATCTTTACAGTTGTGAATTGTCCTATAATAAACATTTGAGTGCAGGTGACTTTTTCATAAAATAACTTCTTTTCCTTTGGGTAGATACCCAGAAGTGGGATTGCTGGATTGAATGGCGAGTCTACTTTTACTTCTCTGAGAAATTTCCATAGAGGTTGTAATAATTTGTGGTCCCACCAACAGCATGTAAATATTCCTTTCTCTCTGCATCCACACAAGCATATATTATTTTTGGTCTTTTTAGTAATGGTTATTCTCATAGGAGTAAGGTGATATCTCATTGTGGTATAATTCACATTTCCATGATGATTAGTGATGTTGAGCATTTTTTCATATATTTATTGGCCATTTGTCCAATTACTTTGAAAAACTTCTGTTCATGTCTTTTGCCCACTTTTTAAAGTTTTTTTTTTTTTCTTGAATGATTTGCGTGAGTTATTTGTAGATTCTGGTTACTAGACGTTTTCATATGAATAGCTTGTGAATTACATTTCCCATTTTGTAAGTTGTCTATTGGCTCTGTTGATTGTTTCCTTAGCTGTGCAGAAGTTTTTAAATTTAATCAAGTCCCATTTATTTACTTTTGTTGCTGCTGTAATTGCCATTGGGGTCTTAGTCATAAATTCTTTGCTTAATCCAATGTCTGGAAGAGTTTTTCCAACATTCTCTTCTAGAATTCTTATGGTATCATGCCTTATACTTAACTCTTTTATCCATCTTGAGTTAACTTTTGTGCGTGGAGAGAGATCTGGATCCAGTTTCATTCTTTTGCATGTGGTTATCAAATTTTCCCAGCACAATTTGTTGAATAGGGCTTCTTTTCCTCAGTGTATGTTATTGCCTGCTTTGTCAAAGATCAGTCGGCTGTATGTGAATAGTTTTATTTCTGGGTTCTCTATTCTGTTCCATTAGTCTATGGCTCTATTTTTGTGTCAATACCTTGCTGTTCAGTTACTGTAGCCTTGTGTAGTTTAAAGTCTGGCAATATCTGCCTCCAGATTTGTTGTTTTTGCTTAAGATTGCTGTGGCTATTTGGGCTCTTTTCTAGTTCCAAATAAATCTACAACAAACCCACAGCCAACATTGTACTGAATGGGGAAAAGTTGAAAGCATTTCCCTTAGGAACTGAACAAGACAAGAGAGCCCACTGTCACCACTTCTATAATATCCAACATAGTGCTGGAGTCCCAGCCACAACAATTAGGCAATATTTCAATGAAGAAATATTGAAATCTAGAAAGAGGAGGTCAAACTATCACTTTTTACTTATGATATGGTGTTCTATCTACAAAACTCCAAGGACTCCATCGAGAGACTCCTGGAGTTGATAAATACAGGACAGTCTCAGTTTACAAAATCAGTGTACACAAATTATTAGAATTTCTATACGCTAATAACAATCAAGCTGAGAGTCAAATCAAAGACTCAATACCATTTATAATAGCTACAAAGAGAAATATACTTAATCAGAGAGGTAAAAGATCTCTATAAAAAAAAACTATAAAACACTGAGGAAAGAAATTGCAGATGACACAAACAAATGGAAAAACATCATGCTCATGGATAAGTAGAATAAACATTGTTAAATTGGCTCGGTGCCTGTGGCTCAACGGGCTAAGGTGCCAGCCACGTACACCTGAGCTGGTGGGTTCGAATCCAGCCCGGGCCCGCCAAACAATAATGATAGCTGTAACCAAAAAAAAAAAAAAAAAAAACATTGTTAAATTGTCCATATGATCCACATGTTTTTCAGATTTTACACAATCTGTATCAACCTACCAGCATCATATTTCAGAGATCTAGGGAGTATCTTAAAGCTAAAAATATTTATGTCACATTGACTACTGAAAACCTAGAATAAATAATATTTGTACAAAATCATCACATATCTTCATAACGGTAAGAAGTTCACATTTTAATGTAAAAATAAAATACTTCTGAAAAGTAAATTTTAATGGGGTTAGAGACTACAGTACTTTTCATAGCCTTTATTGCCATCAATATTACATACTCCTAAACCATTGTTACTATATCACTTGTCTATCCATCTTTGATTTTAGGTTCTTTAGAGATAATTGTGCTCTTATTTCATGGGCATCTTTGACCAAACACTGTTAAGAGGTATTTATCTTACAGTATATAATTCCTGAAAAATACTTGAGGTAACAATCGCCTCTGTAAAATTAGATTCCTTCCTGTATAACTATATATAAAAAATATAAAAGTTTTATAATACTATGGACAAGTTCCATATTCATTTTTTTCTCCAGATATCTTTTAAGCCATAAAACAAATGCACCATTACAGTTGGAAATCACATGTATTTCAAATGGTTACTTTGTTTATATAATATATCTTTTTTCCATCCAAAATGAGTAGTTGCCCCAAAATATTCTTGGAGATATGTCCTAAAGAGATTGAAAAGTGGTTAATTTTTAATTAAATCTGTGATTTTATGATGTAATAATTCATTAATGCTTCACTGAGTACCAGCACTCTAATATTTTGATGACTTTGCATAAATTGCAGCAGTGGAGAAAGAAAGCATATGTTCCAGGAAAACTCAGTGAAAATCAAGTGGGGGTGGGGGAGGGAAAGGATAAGGAAAAACCCACCTAATGGATACAATGAACTATTCGGGTGATGCACACAATTATAACCATGACTTTAGAATTCTAAAAGTGATCCATGTAACTAAAAACATTTATACCCCTTTAATATTTTAAATTTTCTTAAAAAAGATGTATAATGGATGTATAATTTTTTTTAGGGAATTTTTTTTTTTAGGGAGGTTTTTTGTTTTTTTGGATTTTTTTTTTTTTTTTTTTGCAGGTTTCTGGCTGGGACTGGGTTTGAACCTACCACCTCTAGCATATGGGCCAGCGCCCTCCTTTGAGCCACAGGTGCTGCCCTGTATAATTTTTTAAGATGCTAATAAAGAAACTATTATAGGTGAGGGAAAAGAGAAATCTTAAGGATAATTATTGAGTTTCTCATCTGCCTGGGTGGATATATAAGGCTGTCACATTCAGAAATAAAATAAACACAACAGGAAACCACATTGAGGGGTAGAAAAAAAGAAAATCATGAGTTTAAAATCTTACTCCATCGAGTTATCTAAATGGAGATGTTGAAGAGGCAATTGTAAATGTAGTTCCTGAGCTGGAGATGAAAGCTGAGTTTCTAGTGCTTAGATGGTAATGGAAACTCTGAGTATGGATTATAGAGCAGAAGAGGAGAATGGACAAAGAGAAATTATTGAAAGATAAAGTTGACCAGAAATTTTTGTGTTATCTTAAGAGTCACTTTTCTATGGTCATTGTTGATTTATAATGAAACCAAATTGTTCCTTACTCCAGGGTCATTTCATATCTTAAGTGTAAACGCTAAATAATAAAATAACGGGATTGATCCAGGATGAGAATTTGGTGGATAAGGAAGCATCCTCTCTAAAATAAAACATTAGCTGTGTTTTTAAGGAGCTAGTAGACAAAGCTATCAGGCTGACAAATTCTGGGTTGTACAATGTGTGACAGAATAAGTGGATCCCACAGCTGTGTGTCCATTTATATACAGGTTGGACAATTAAGTTTGCGAACTCATTCTAGAAAAAGTGCTACGTACCCCGTTGCCAAATATCACTATGGTCATCTTTGAAGTACTCCCCCGGGGAGCAAAAGACTGATGCCAGCACCTAGCTCACATCTGAAACCAATGTTGGAACTCTTTTTCTGGAATGGCGTCAGAGTTGTTGACGTTTGAGGCCTGACTATTAATGAAGTTCATGAACTCATCTTAGAAAAAGTGCTACATACCTTATGGCTAAATACCACTACAGTCACCTTCAAAGTACTCTCCTTGGCCATCTGGTGACTGTAGCGATTATTAGAATGAGATATGAAGCACTTATTCTAGGATGAATTCCCAAAATTAATTGTTAGACCTTCTGGATCACTTTTACTATAATGTAGTTTTTAAATTCTGCAACAGTGCTATGTGAGCTCTCATGTTGACAGATAGAATACTATGTAAGTCCTCAAAAATAATGGTAAATGTGATCGTGTGAAGAGAGAAGACAAACACGTAACAATAAATAATGAGGAAAAATAATTTTCAATTGTCTCCCCAGTAGTCCATTTGCCACAGAGTAGATGATTGTATGGTCTTAGGAAATGATACCATGTGGAGACTGATATGTATATTTTTACAGATATACATATCAGAAAAAATTTATACTGATTTTCTAAATATTTTATATGATAATCCTAACTTTTCTCTTTGCTTTTTTCACGTATCAGTCTTTCTTTTTTCAGCTCTGAGCTTCCTACCCACAGAGATTTTACTTATTTATGAGCTCCTGTATTTACTGCATGATTTATTATCTCTAGTTTTCATTTTTCCATCTGAGCTAATCTGTACATGAATATAGGTCATGTGGATTTAACTTCTTTAGCAGTGAGGAGATCGATTGCAATGCCGTCGTAATGTCTTTTTCTCCGTGGAATTTGTGTATATTTTGAATGATTGCACTTGCCCACAGTGGGGGTGAGAGACGTCTTTGCAGGGGCTTTGGGGTTATAACTCATGACTCTCTACAGGAGGAGAAGGGCTAAAGGGAGTTGTCAAAGGAGCAGTATTGTGCATGGCAGGCTTCTGTGGTTGAGGATTGCTGGAGAATGTGCAGTCCATTTACAAACTCCAAAGCTGATGCAACCAGAATCCTCTAAGTTTAGTGCTTATCTACTTGACCTTGCTGACACTTCATTATCGCGAGTTCCCATCTTTAAGTCATGTGCATTTGGTATCTGTGCTCTTACTTCCTCCACTCTCTTTTGTATTACTTATGCTGTTATTCCCCATCTTCCGTGCTTCACACTTAGACCATTAATTTCCCTCTATGGAAAGGTAATAATGGATCATCTTACCTCAAAAGAGGAAATCCAAAGACAAAACAGACATAGAAGAGAAAGAGAATCTGAGGGCTCATGATTGATATTGAAAGTAAAGAAATATTCAAATCCTTTTAGTTTAACTTCATATATGCCATTGGCGTTTTAAAGCTCCTAACAATAATTAATCACTTTGCAAAGTATCTTGCAAAGCAGGAAATAAGTTATTAGAGTGGGAATATATTTCAAAACTTATCTATTCTATTTACTTCATTTTATAGAGTAAAAGAATACACAAAACTATTAACTAAAGTTTTCATAATCACAGAAACCTGCAAGGGAGTAGTTTGGTAATCTAGAGCATTCTGTAGAGTAAGATTCAGAGGTTGTATAGCAGCTGGTCAAGTCAGGCAATCAGAGGCCTTTGGTGTGTAACTTACATAGCCTGCCCAGGCAAGAACAGTGTGGTGTCCTGGATAGGTCTATGGGCCAGAAGATCCAGCTAAAACCATTCTCAGGGCTCCACATTCTTTTTGAAAATTTCCAGTTAAAAATGACACTGGACTTCGTTTTTGCAGGTTTAGTTTTAATGATAAAAAAAGCCTCTCTTCCACACAAAAATCTTTCTAACTGTGGATTGGAAGGCACCTGCTTTTATTTAAAAATATAAATAAATTCTCCCCTTAATAAATAAATTCTCCCCTTTCCTCTGAACAAAGAAAGAGAGGCAGAGAGAGACAGAGACTGATGATTCATGGTTCGTCTTGGTTTGTGAACAATTCATTCTAAGGATATGCTTCTTAACTCTTAGAGACAGGATGTCCCTTTAAATAAGCTACATGAGAATTATGAGAGGGAGTTTTGCTCATAGTTGAGCAGTATTTTCATCTTCTCCTCCTGTTTCTCAGCTCTGACTATACATGGTGGTTCTCTATAGCAGTGGTTCTCAACCTTCCTAATGCCACGACCCTTTAATACAGTTCCTCATGTTGTGGTGACCCCCAGTAGCAATGAAAATAATTTTATGGTTGGGGGTCTCCACAACATGAGGAACTGTATTAAGGGTCGTGGCATTAGGAAGGTTGAGAACCACGGCATTAGAGTCATCCAGAGAGTTCTAAAATAAAATTGTGCCTACAGCTAACCCCAGCCTTACCCAGACATATGAAAAAAAATTGTCTAGGGATGAGTTCTGGACATTAGTGTTTAACATTGCAGAGATTCTCATGTGTAACCACAGAGTTGAGAATTCGAGAACCCCTTCCTGGAGGAATTTGTTTCTATTTTGCCCCCCCAATACTGCTGAAAATCCCAGCTATTGAGAGCCATCATTACTGCTGTGGCTCACATGTGTGTCCCTCCAAACTCATGTTGAAATTTGATCCTAGTTGGAAATGAAGCCTTACTGGAGTTGTGTGGATCATGGAAACAGATCCCTCATGAATAAATTAATGCTGACCTTTAGGGGTGCGTTCTCTCTGAATAGTTTCTGAGAGAGCTAGTTTTTCAAAAATCCTACCCCCTTCAACCTCCGACTGACTCCCTTCCCCTCTTGCCATGTGATGTCTACACAGGCCAGCTCCCCTTTACCTCCTACCCTAATGGAAATGGTCTGGTGCTCTCACCAAATGCAGATGTCCAGTCTTGAACTTTCCACCCATCAGCATCAGGAACCAAAGAAAAATAAACTTTTTTCTTTCTTTTGCAGTTCTTGGCCGGGGCGGGGTTTGAACCCACCACCTCCAGCATGTGGGGCCAGTGCCTTACTCCTTTGAGCCACAGGCGCCACCCAATAAACTTTTTTCTTTACAAATTACCAAGCCTCAAGTATTACTTTGTAGCAACACTAAATGAACTAAGATAACTACTAATTAAAGAAAGTTGAAGCAGAAACATTTGAGAATCATCAGTCTCACTGTTTCTTTAAATATAGAGCAAGACCCTGACTTAAATCTAACGTGATTATCAGAAGGTAGAATTACAAAAGCAATTTACCTCATTAATCACTATTCTCGCAAAGGTGATATTAATGGATAATTATTTCTTCCACATTTGTCACAAATAGGGTAAGTATTTCTCTATTTTTATGAGGGAACAGTATGTTTATAAGTGAGCGATAATTTTAGCTTCTTGAGGTAATAATATCCCTACTGCAATTAAGTGATGAAAATGAAAAAATTATAATAATGCATTGACAGAAGCTCAGAAATTATATTATTAAAAATTTATAGAAAACGGGACATCTGAGGCATCCACATTTATGAAATGTAATTTGAAAATGAGATAATTTAAAATGTCTCTGTTCTTACTATGTTATAAGACCTTACAATGTAAAAAAGTACTCACCTTGTTTAAAGCAGTAAATGACAGATAGGGGCCAATAACTGCTGATGGAGTTTTCTTAAATGAAGTTTATCCTCAGTATAAATATTTTCTAAAAGTGTAAAATATTTCTAAAATTAAAAAATATGAAATTATAATGAAATAGAGAATTATGTATTCTGGATACTATTTTTTGTTTCTCTTTTTTAAAAGCAGGATTTTGACCTCTCTCTCTCATGTGATCATCTAAGCCAGTGGCTCAAAATCAGGAACAGTTTTCCCCCCACTCCAGGGGATCCTTGATGATGTCTGGAGACATTTTTGATCGTCATGCCTGAGGGGAGGGACGGGTGATAACTGGCATTTAGTAGGTAGAGAGCAGACCCGCAGAGGAGCCTCCTACAACAGGGAATTATCTGGTCCAAAGTGTCAATAGCACCAAGGCTCACCTGTTTTAAGCAAATTTGTCAGAAGATAAATAAAATCTTGTAAAAATGCAAGGAATTATTGACATTTGAACAAATAATAAATTTATGGGATCACCATGAATTCCTAAAATAATATCTATATTTTCTCATTAACTCAAACATAAATATATATTAAATATCATTTTGAATGTCCACATCTTCGAGTTATTGCCTCAATTCACATATTTGCTCTCTTGACTGGTAGAAAAGACAGGTGCATGTACCCCATACTATGAGAACTACTGTGAATGAACTTGCTCTACAGGCATCCCAACCCCCTTTCAGCAGAGGTAACAAAAAATCCCCAATAATCTACATTTCCTAGACACTACTGTGGCTAGAGCTCTAGATATACCTTTATAGTGTTCTTGTAAGATAAGTAAGCACAAAATTTTTATTTCAAACAGAGTTGTCTTTGGCTAAGGAGATAGGGTGTCAGAAGTCCATTCTTCTGGTGCAGTAATTGGCAATGCTTTGTGGTCCTAGAACTGGTGTATGTTGTAGCAACATCTTCCTAATTTTTCAATGTTTTTCTGCTTTTATGGTATTGTGGCAGGAACTGCAGCTCCCCTGATGATCCAGTTCTAAAATCTAGTTTTATGAATGATTTCCAAAAACACAAACAAGAGTCCAGGGCTTCAGTCCTCCTAATGATTCTCTGAGGAACTTAATGCCCTTGAATAAATCCATTTTCTTTAAACTAGCTAGAATAGATTCTTTTCCCTAAAACTGAACAGTGTCTGATATAGATATAATAAAAAGTGAGGAAGAAAGGCTCATTTAATGTGCCCACAAAAATAATGAGTATTTGACTCTTGAACCTGTAACTCAATTCTCAGACCTAAAATGATGCCTGTGGGAACAGCACAGTACATTAACATTACTTATATTATTTCACAAATAAATTATAAATACAAGTCTCCATTTTCTTCTCTCCTCTTATTCTCTTGTAGTCTTTTTCTTTATTCGGAAACCAACTAGCCAACCCTCATATCCAAGAGAAATAAAATTCTTTGAATAACTCAAAAACACTTCCCTGGGAATGTAAAACTTCATTTGTTATATGGTGAGAGAGGAGAATGCAGTTAAAAAAAAAACAACCCTATTTTTTATTTGAATATTATATTGTTATATGATATAATAGTTTTAGTTATATATTTTTAAGAAGATTTTATAATAGAATGTTATGCTGTCTTCATAATTCTGAAAAAAGCATAGTTATAGAATGATACTAAGACATATTTCTCTACAATTTTTTTGGCTTTAATTCTATTAAGTATTATGATTTTTTGAATTTATCTTTATTATTTTGATTGGTTAAAATCAATACAATTTCTCCTTCCTTCCTTCCGCCATCCTGCCTTCTTGCCTTCTTTCCCTCCTTCCTTCTTTTAAAATCACTTTGTCCTTTTTTAGCTTTAGAATTCATTCTTACCCTCTGTTCCCTATTTACTCCATGATTTGACTAATCAGTATGTGTTTATTGGATGCTTGTAACCTATTGACCATTATGCTGAGTTCTGTGAATAAAACTATCACTCTCTACTCTCCTATAGTTCTCAATGGAGTGGTTATGAAAGATAAAAAAAAATCAAGCTTAAAACCAAATGCAAGAATGTGTATGTTCTTTATTTGCAATAAACTCTATGGAAGAAAGAGCTGGGTTTTAACAAAGAATAGCAGCTGAAAGGGTGTCCTTCATTTAGATTAGCTGGTTCAGTTAAAATCATGAGAAGGAATTAGATTAAAAATGCAAGGAACTGAATTTCAGAGCAGATACTGAAAGGTCAGTATGGTTGGAGAGCAGTTAGTGAGGGGAGGAGTGGCTTAAAGATCAAGTTAAAGAGATAGGCAAAAGTCAGAAGACCTGACGAGTTGTAGATTTAGAATAGACATTGAATTTTAGTAGCTGTGCAAAAGAAAAGCACTGAAGGTTTTCAGAGGAGTGTGAGACATCCTATTTACCTATAGAAAGATGACTCTGACTAATGTGTACAACATGGATCGGACGGTGGAAGAGCAGGAGACACACATATTAGGGTTAGGGGTACGGGTCGGGTAGGTTATTCCAGTGGCTCAGGTAAACCAGGAGAGTTAAAGAGGAATGGGGGTGGGAAACAGAAGGATTTTTCAGAGCCAGACTCTATAAGATTATCTGTATTTTTTCCTTTATTTCTTTTATAAACAGTCATATGAGCACCCTTGTATATTTCTTTCATAAACAGTCATTTGAGCACCCATGTATATGTCCTTTATTTCTTTTATAAACAGTCATATGAGCACCCTGTATATGTTTCCTGGTGCAAAAATGCAATTTTCTCCCCAGAGCATAGGATGAAGTAAAAAATACGCTAAAGAGTTTTGGTTTGGTAGAACCTGATTAGTTTTGAGAGATAATGTTAAATAGTTTTCAAAGTGACTCTGCCAGTACATACCCTCTCAGCCATGTACTTTTCTACGAGCTTACTAAGACTTGAGGTTATGAAACTTTTAAAAGATCTTACCCACTTAATTTACAAAGATCCTGACTACAGGAACCTGTTGGCATATTTTCATGTGTTTATTGAGCACTTGTTTACTTCCTTGTTAACATACATGACTCATTTTTGTGTTTGCTTTTTTTTTTCCAATGTTCATACTGATCTGTAGAACATCATAAGATCTTTTTAGCTCAAAGTGTGGAATAGAGCCTGTGCTGCTCCACTGATCGGTTATTGCTGGTGCAGATCAGGCAAATAGAGAAATTGAAAGTAAGTGGTTAGAATAATTTTATTACTATTCTATCTCACTCAAGAAAAGGATGTACATTATACATATTTTGTTAGCCTAGGAATTAATTTTTATTTTATTGTATGAATGTATTGATTTATTAAAAAATTAAAAATAGAACAAAAAATTGGCCATTTATTAGAGTTTGAGAAGCATTGCTTTGGATGTTTTAGCAATCTAAACATTACAATTATTTCCTCTGCATCTTTGCCTACCATTTAACCTTATCAGTGGCATATTAGTGGAAATCCTGCTGTTAATTTTGGTTTAGTCAATGTATTAATATTTTTATTCATAAATTTTGCTTTTGTATCTTATTTACCTCAGTCCACACTGTACCAGAGAAAGTATTATATATATTTTCTTACAACCTTATAATATTTTATTTTATATTTCTCAAATTCATTTAAAATTTATTTTTGTGGTTACTGTAAGTAAGATTTAACTTATTTTTCCAAATATTTAGCCAAAGTTCCATGACAATTTACTGGATTGTATTTCCTTTCTTCACTGATTTAAAAAGTTATCTTTTTCAATATTCAATTATTCCTATGGCTTTCTGTCTTAATGTTCTATTTAGCTTTATGAATTTTGTTTTCTATACTTCCTATTAATCTGGTTATTTTTTCAAAAAATATGCTTTTATATATCTTAACGTTTAGTGGAACAGGATCTCCTTTTTCTTCATTTCAGACACATATTAGCTATTCTTTTTTTTTTTTTTGAGACAGAGCCTCAAGTTGTCACCCTGGATAGGGTGCTGTGTTATCACAGCTCACAGCAACCTCCAATTCCTGGGCTCAAGCAAGTCTCCTGCCTCTGCCTCCCAAGTAGCTGGGACTACAGGCACCCGCCACAATGCCCAGCCATTTTTTGGTTGCATTCGTCATTGTTGTTAGGCGGGCCATGGCTGGATTCGAACCCGCCAGCTCAGGTGTATGTGGCTGGCGCCTTAGCCCGTTGAGCCACAGGCGCCGAGCCAGCTATTCTTAAAAATTGAACTTTTATATAAAATTTAGAATTTTATGTAAAATTCTATAAAATCCTGTTGGATATTAATGTACATTGCAAATAGTTTTTTATTAATTAACATAAAACTATGCTAAGACTTTCCATCCATGAAGAGGTTATATCTCTTCATTTATTTAGGAGTGATTACACTACTGAGTAAAATTTTGTAAATTTTTTTGGAAAGAAAATTCTCCCTTGTGATTTTGAAATCTAATCTCTATCCTACCTCTTCTTCATTCTTACTATTTCATTTGTTTCCTCCTATTTTTCCTGGTTCAGGAATGTCTAATATTTAGGTTATTCATCTCAATGTTTTCACAGAACTCTTTTGCTTTTTGGTCATCTTTGGTTTTTTTAATGTCAGATATTTTAGCATATATTTTAAATTTTTTCTGAAAATATGCCCTGAGTTTTACCTGCTATCACAAGTTGAATACTTTACTAATCACTTAAAAATCTTTGTTATAAGGTGTACTTTGTTATAAGTACCTTGTATTTTCTGTTATTGCTGTGAAAGTGATTGTTTCTCCCTCACATTGGCAAGACATAAGGACACTACTGATATTAACATATTGTACTTCAATCCTGCTGTATAATTAACTTCATTTATTGGTCATTACTGTTATAAATATGGAAGTTTTCCCTCTCACAAACATTCCTAATAGTGAAAACATTTTCTCTTTTCAGTCTAATTAAAAAACATTATTGCATTAGCTAAGATCCTTAGTATAGTGATGAATAGTTGTAGTGGTAACAGAAATGATTATCCAGTTTCTGACTTAGTAGGAAAGTGCATAATGTTTTTCATTAGCTTCCAATAAATGTGCACTATTACAAGAAGAGGGTCTCATTATCTTCCCAGTTTGCTAAGAGAGTTTTATTTGATATTTTATTTTGTTTTGGTTTGTTTCACTTGAAAGGTATTGAATTTTATTATTCCTTTGCTTTAATAGGGAATATAACATGCATACATAAAGTAATGTTGTTCATATTTACTTTGGGAGGCCTCCTATATCTAGTCCTAACCCTATATATTTGGTCACTTTTTGTAAATGTTCCATGTGGGTTTCAACTGAATGTATGTTACCTCCTAAATGTGGCATTGTTTATTATTTATGTTATTCAGATCCTCCCTTGCTGGGCTTGAGTTTCTTTCATGCTTGTTTCCCATTGTAATCGTAAAAATGCTAATTTCCTCTTCATTGGATTAAAAAATTTTAACAATTGCTAAATCTTTTTCATAGGTGGATCTTTTCCTTTTTCAAGGTGAAATAGCCCACTTTGTATTTTCTAATGATTTTCAACTTAAACTTTAGTTTTCTGACATTAATTATGCTATATCATTATGATATAGGCACAGCATTTCAATAAATCAATCTTTTAAAGGATTTTAACAGTACCGTACATATGTAGATGTCAATGAAGAAAGGGTTGTTGACCAATTATACATGAAGGCACGTAAGAAAGGGGCGAAGTACAACTGAAAAGAGTGGGATGGCAAATATAAAATACCATGTTTCGGGGATAATAGAAGGGAAACTAGCAAGTTTGTTTTTGTTGACATTAAGATTATGGCAAGATATCGATGTATAGGTCTTTGCCAATAGAGTTTGAAAACTCAAGGTCAATCAGATAAAGCGCTCATTAGAATTTCTTGAATTTGTTTCAAGAATTCATTAATCACTCAAGAATTCAACAATCCATCCTTTTTCTTGAATTTTTTCTTTCTCTAGCATTTAAATAGAATGTTTGGGACATAGTAGGAACTCAACAAAGACGTGTTACTTTGAACTGGAAGGGGGAGCACCTTTCCATTTGGAACCTAAACTTGCTGGTACTATTTTTATTTTTTCTTTTTTATAATATAACCCTGCTCAACTTGGTTTAAGCAAACCAGGAAGAAGGTGCCTGCCTTTGCTAAAAAGGGTTTCACGGTCTTTAATAAAGCAGGCTTTATAGCTTTTAACACAGCAAAGAAGTCTAAGAGAGAACATAGATGAAGATAAAGCGGAAACCGAAACCAGATGGCAATGTGTAAGAGACTGGAAAAGAGAAAACATATGCTTCATATGTAAAGTCTTCCAAATAATTTTGTCAGTGAATAATTCTATCAGTAAGAAAAAGGTAGCAATTTTAAGTCATAGGTCATGACATTTATTTAAGAAATAAATGGAGTGGGACAAATAGTGCTGGACCTAAATTACAGAGTAAGATGTCAAAATCATGGATTCAAAACTGAGTACATATGAATAGATGAATGATATTTTGGAGCATCAAGAGAAAAGATCAGAAGGCCAAGGATTAGACCTTGGGAATGGGGAAAAAAGTTCCTTAGTATCAGAGAAAAAGCAGAAGGGTCTGTAGGGAATCAGTGACTTCAATGCCACTGAAGTCAACAAATGTCATTCACATAATCGGGGAAAACGAAATGATTCAAATTGTATCTTTGGCAGGGCCTGGTATGGTGGGTCATGCCTGTAATTTTAGCTCTATGGGAGGCAGAAGCTAGTGAATTGGTTGAGCTTAGTAGTTTGAGACCAGCCTGAGCAAGAGCAAGACCCTTTCTCTAAAAATAGCCAGGCACTGTGGTGGGTGCCTGTAGTCCTAGCTACAGTCCCTGAGTCAAGAGGATCTCTCGAACCCAAGAGTATGAGGTTGCTGTGAGCCACACACAGGTGCAGTGTTCTTAGGGTCTAGGACACGATCTGAGTGAGGCCAGGGATGGAAGTCATTCCAATCAAGCCTAGTTATAGACCAGCCAACTGAGTCACTGTTCAGAGGGAGCCATGCAGAGAGAAGAAAAAACCCAAGAGAATAGGAGACCTTGAAAGAACCGCAAAATAAGAGAAGAAAAATTAGTTGTTTTGCAGAGGCCACTTGGGGCGTGCAAGTCTCTGACTTGTTTCCTTCCCTCCTTGTGTTTGTTTCTTTCTCTCAAATTGTCTTTTCAGTTCTCCTAACCTCCATCAAAATCTCACTTGGTATTAGGAATAAAGCAAAAAAAACCACGATTATCTGATCAAAACTTATGATAGATTTAGCTTCCCTAAAAGGTAATTTGTGAGTTTAAAAGGGTTTTTGTTTGGGGTGTGCATGTGTGTATGTGTGTGTGTGTGGTTTTTTCTACCCCCAAACTCAGATGAATCTCTAATCAGTAGAATGTGTTGGAGGAAGTTGAACAATACTCTGGGCTGAATGTCAGTAAATTGGACCAGTTAACTTGTGCTTTCAATTTAACCATGTTGGCTCAGAAATCTGTATTTTATTAGGTTAAGCTTTTTCTAATTTTGCATTTTCATTGTTTTCTTTTATGAGTACTTTCTCCTTGGTTCTTAGGAAAGTTATTTTCAAATTTTAGCTTTCTTTGTTAAGCAAGGGGCAAGATGGGAAAGGAGATTTTGTTCATTTCCAGGTCTTGTAGAACAGAGGCAACTGTATGCCCTGGAGGCTACAGTAATGACAAAATTGAGAGAACCAGCAAGGAGGTGTAAGTGCTGGGAAGTGGGACATCGTACATATCACATAGCCCTCTTTTTAAAATTTTCTTATTATGACAATTTCTTACATAGACTTTTCTCTTTTCCTTGTAGAGTTTTTGTGTATTTATTTCTAAAACCTGGCTGTCTGTGATAATATTTTAAGAACCTGGCTGCATAGCCTTGCTAAAATAGAATCTCCAAAATTAGGGATCAAAATCTACATACTTATCAAGCTCGTGGGATGATGCTTAAACAGCTAGCAACACCCGAGCTACAAGATGCAATGAAGTAAAACCTCTCTCCTGAATTAGCTCTGCTTTGTCTTTGCTTTTCCGTCATACTCTTTGAGAGTTGGAAAGGATCCAACCAGAGGAATAGAAGCCTCCAATTATTTCATAAAGACTAAGAATTTCCCAAACAAGAATTTTCTCTCCAACCAGTTTATCACTGACAGAAAAATTTCCAACAGTTGATTTTTTTCTTTTCGTAATTTTCCCCATATTCTTAAATGTAATACAGAAAAGGAAACATGTTAAGTTCAAACATAGAACTTAATTAACTAGCTAACTATCTGCAGCGATATGTCAGACACAGAGAATCTGGAGATTATAGTCCTTGCACTATAATTGATGTTTATTAATTATCTGCTAACTAACAGGAAGAAGAGAAATGTTTTGTAGAGAATCGAAGACAAAATGGAGTGGTGTGATCTCTCCAAACAACCAATTTATAATTTAATTCTGATTTCATAGAAATGTTGCAATGTGCTCCCTGCTAATAGATTTCCGATATAATTCTACCTCCTCTTTTTTTGATATGAACTTTATAGAGTGAAATACACCAATTAGCTAATCCACAAATGTGGCATGTATGACCAGGCAAATCCAGGTATTTCTAGAGTATATTATAAATGTGTACACATGTATTGCTGACTCTTGTCAAGACAGAACATTTCTATCACCCAGAATTTTTCTTCTTTTCTTTTCTCACCCAATTAATCCTGAGAGGCGGCTATTGTCTGACTCCTATCATGATGGATTTGTTTCTTCTGTTCTAGAAATTCATATAAATAGAACAGTTGTTGGAATCCTCCAAGTTTTTGCAGTATCAGCAGATCGTACTTTTTATTACTGAGTAATAGTCTACAGTAAGAATAAATAACCGTTTGTTCATCTATTTTACCATTGAGGAATACCTCAAGCAAAGTTAAAATGTTGTTTCCAACTTTGAGCTATAATGAATGAAAGTCCTCTTAGAAACTTTTAGTTGACATATGTTTTCATGACTTGGGTAAATACTAAGGAATAGGATTGCTAAATCGAAGAGTTGATGTACATTTAACTTTATAAGAACTTGCTGGTGTTTTACCAGCAATGTATGAGAATGTTTGATGTTCCATGTCTGGTTCATTTAGGCTTCTATTATACAATACTTTAGACCAGGTCATTTATAAACAAGAAAAATTTCTTTCTGACAGTTCTGGAAAGTAAGAAGTCCATGACAAGTGTTTAATTTGATGAGCGCTCGCTTTCTGATTCGTAGATGGCACTTTCTAGCTGTGCTTCACCTGATGGAAGGGGTAAAGGAGCTCTCTGGAGTCTCCTTAATAAGGGGACTAAACCATTCATTAGGGGTCTGTCATCACGACCTAATCACATGATCAAAGGCACTTTCTAGCACCATATGTTGGTGGTTAGGTTTCAAAATATAAATTTTGGGAAGACAAACATTCAAACCTTAGCAGTCCAAATAGCCAATATTTGCCAACCATTTTAATTATAATCATTCTGGTCCCTGTGAAGTTATATTTGGGCTTGATTATTTGCATTTCCTTAGAGACTAAGGGTGCAGAATATTTTTTGGTCTGCTCATTTGCCTTTTCTATATCTTCCTTACCTTATTTTGTGAGATTTCAAATCTTAGGCCCATTTAAATAATTTTGGTGCTTTTCTTCTTGTTACTGAGGTGTAAGAGTTCTTTATACATCCTGGATTTTAGTCTTTTACCAGATGCAAATGATCTGGATATTTTCTGTAAGCTGTGGCTTGCCTTTTTACTTTTTAAAGAACAGATGTATTTGGATGAGGGGTTATTTTAATTTTTGGTAGAATCTGTTTGTTTATTTTTGTTTGTGGTTCATGAATTTTGTGTTCTATCTAAGAAAATTGAAATGATTGAACATTGTTCAATAATTTCTTGTATAAGACTTATAATTTTTGTGTGTACATTTAGAGATAAAATCCATCTTTTATTAACATTTTTGTTTGGAGTAGAGTGCTAGCGGAGGGGTTAGTGTTCAATGTATGTCTATTAGCACCATTTTCTAGGAAGATTTTTATTTTCCTCTAGTGAAATTTAGTGCCTTTCCTGAAATATAATTAATGGATTATATGTTTTTGGTCTATTTTAAAAGATCTCTCTTTAGTTTTATTGAATCTATTTTTTCTTTCTTTTTTTTTTTTTTTTTGCTTACATCAATATGAGCTGCCTTGGTTAATGTACGTTATTCTTTGTCTTAAAGATAAACAATGTAAGTTCTCCAAATTTGTCTTTGTGAAGATTGCCTTAGATAATCTAGATATTTATTATTTCCACATACAATTTAGAATAACCTCGTAAAATCCTACAAAAAATGCAAAAAAAAAATATTTTAATGGGCTCGTAGTGAATACAAAAGATTCTTTGGAGGATTTTTAACTTCTGAGCAATTTATTAACATAACTTTCAACTTAATTAGGTATACTTTTATTTATTTTCAGCAATGATTTTGCAGATTTTTTGTGTGTTGGTGTTACATGTCAGACAGATTGGCTTGCAGCAAGTTTACTGCAAAGTGCTCTGTTGGAATAAATAGATGCCTTTAGTATAAGCAATACAAGTGGAATTAGTTAGAAAAAGTTTGAGTACAGTGCAATCACAATGAAGGTGTGAATATCAAAATCAAAAATAGCCCTTTAAAGTCCTGAATTGTGGACTGGACTTTTATGGCCCTGTATCAATCAGTGATCCATTTCAGGTTGCACTAGAAAGACGTGTAGCCTTAAGTAGAGTGGCTCTCTTTGGCTGAGAGTGACTTCACAGAGGGTTCCTATCTGAGAGCTATCTGCTAGCACCACACCGAAAGCTAGCAGAATTCCATCAGTGCTAAGGGGGTGAAGTGCTGGGGATGCTGGGTTGCACAGGACAGCATTAGCTATATTTCCTTCTTTGTGGAACTTCGGTCTACCTCGTAGAATTGTTTTTAAAAAGACCCATCAGAACTCTAATAAGCCTTTTTCCCCAGGGGAAATTTGTGAAAGGAATTTTAGTGGGATGAAACCCCCTCTTTCCAGGCTTCTCATGTCCTTTATATCACTTTGTGCTCATGTGTAGCCATGGTTTAGCACCAGCTCCCACTCATTAGTGAGGACATATGATGTTCGGTTTTCCATTCCTGAGAAACTTTGCTTAGAATAAAGGTCTGTGGCTCAATTCAGTTGCTGCAAAAGACATTATTTCATTTCTTCTTATGGCTGAGTTCATGGTGTGTATATGTGTATGTGTGTGTGTATTAGATAGATGAATAGATAGATAGATAGATAGATAGATAGATAGACAGATAGATCTTGCAAGGTCTGTGGCTCAATCCAGTTGCTGCAAAAGACATTATTTCATTTATTCTCATGGCTGAGTTCATGGTGTGTGTGTGTATGTATGTGTATTAGATAGATAGATAGATAGATAGATAGATAGATAGATAGATAGATATTGCACAGTCCTTATCCACTCACAGATTGATGGTCACTTGGATTGATTCCATATCTTTGCAATTGTGCATTGTACTACAATAAACATTCAAGTGTCTTTTTTAATAAAATGACTTCTTTCCTTTTGGGTAGATACCCAGCACTAGGATTGTTTGATTCAAAGGTAAGCCTCTATTTATTTCTTTATGTACTCTTCTTTAAAGAATATTAAGGTTTTTTTTCTGGCAAGTGACTGATTTACCCACAGATCAGCTTGATCCTGTCAATGCTTGAGTGTCTCTAGAGTAGTCCTAAAACTTGATCTCTTTGAAGTCTGAAATGAAAATCTGTGGTTTTTCAATAAGGTTTATCTGCTCCAACTGGGAGAAACTCCAGTACTCTTCTCAGTCCTAAAGAGAAGTCTCCAGAATTTTTGTTTATTTTTCACTCAGATGTTTTTTGCGCCCCATGATGTCTGACTTTGGGAAAATGTAGCTTAATATTTATTAAAACATCAAGAAGGACCCAAGAAGATGTTTGGGTTTCCTTCTCTGTGTATGTTCTATGTCTCTCCTCCTCTGTATACTGTTCGTAAATCTTAGCTACGTCAGCATCCCCAAATTCTCCTGATCTCTGTTTGTCTTCCCCGTAATATGGTTGCTCTGTATCTGTCTCCACCTTCCTATGGCTCAGTTTGGAGGGTCCTGATAGGAAGCGAAGGCTAATGCAGAGCTCATGTTTTCTTTTTATCAGGATTACAGCTCACTACCATCTGTTAATGACAGCTATATATCTGCTTATAGTGGGAGAGTAAGTCCAATAACTGTTATCATGTAATTATCATATAATTTCTCTCCTTCTGGAAAACCAAATAGGTAAATTTGCATTGTGGCTTATTCTTTTCAAAGCAAGAAAAAGTCTCATATAAGTCTTTTATATATCTCATATAAGTCTCAAAATATCATTAGATGAATTCCTATTTCAATCATGCTGTTAATAAAGAAGGAACATTTTAAATGCCATATATGTTTTTCTTTTGCTTGTACGAAAGGTCTGTATTGGCGGGGGATGCTGAAGAGCAGCATTAAGGAGGAGGGGAGAGCGAGAGAGAGGGAGAGAGGGGGGAGAAAAGGAGAGAGGAGAAAGAGCTAAATGCCGTATTTCTGATAAAGATGTTGAATCTCAAGGAGAATAATATATTTACTCTAAATACTTGGATTGGTATGCAGTCTTCCAATTTTTGTTTTAGTCCTCTGTCTACTGTGAAATACTGTCTCAAAGAAAGACAAAATTGTTTGTTCCTTAAGTGTACTTTCTCAGGATTTTTGGCTTTTAGGTTAAGTATATGATTTCTTTTTGCAAGTAAAAATTTATCAGAGATCTAGAGTGGTCATATATATATACATACATATATATATTATTTTTACTCAGATGTTTCCTTTCTGATTTTTCTTTTTTCCTTTACTCTGAGAAGTTCGACACAAAGGCTGGGCATGGTGGCTCACGCTTGTAATCACAGCACTCTGGGAGGCCTAGGCAGGTGTATCGCCTGAGCTCACAAGTTCAAGATCAGCCTGAGCAAGAGTGAGACCCATCTCTAAAAATATCCAGGCATTGAGGTGGGCACCTGTAGTCCCAGTTACTCAGGAGGCTAAGGCAAGAGAATCACTTGAACCCAAGAGTTTGAGGTTGCTCTGAGCTATGATGCCATGGCACTCTACCAAGGGTGACAAAGTGAGAGTCTGTCTCAACAATAACAAAAAAAGAAAAAAGAAAGAAAGAAAAGAGAAAAAGAAATTCAACATAAGAGATATCTAATTTTCTGGCTGACTTTATCAGCAAATTATATGAAAACATGAATGACCCCTAGTTTTATTTCAATTCTGATGTGAATATTAAAAATAAAAATATGATTTTATATTTTTATAATATAATTGTAATGCTTCCAGTTGAACACTTCATCCATTTTATTCGGATTGTATGCTTAACATAGTTAAAATCTAGTGCTAATAGGGTTGCCACCATCACAATCTCAGCACGATCTCTGACTTTCAGCCTCCTAAGGCACACGAAGACTAAGTCTGTCTTATGAAGTATTTAACCACCAGTACTTACTACAATAGCTGTCTTAAAGGAAGGTTATAAAAAATTAGATACAGTGGAGGAAAAATTGACTTGACTGGTAAAATATGTAGAAAGGATGACTGAAATAGCAAGAGATATTAAAATGAAAAAAACGACCCCTAAAAGGGAACATAATGATTGCTGCTTAAGAATATTTGAAATTTTTTTTTCTATGCCAATATAATAATTTTTTTTCCTTTTTTTTTATTGAATCATATCTGTGTACAATAATTCAGTCATGGGGTACAGTGTACGGGCTTCAGATACAATCAGAGATATTTTCATCAACCTGATTGCGATAACATTCAAGAGACTTTCTCATTACTT
>CAUYRH010139639.1:0-21284 GCA_963574655.1 Perodicticus potto
CCATTGACCTCCTCCTTGCTAACATGGTCACCCAGGTGGCCAGGGCTCCTCGCCAGGTGTGTGGGGGGACTTTGTTCATCCTGAACCCACTCAAGGAAAACTTATGTGCCTCCCTTCTCTACACCAGCAACTGCTTGTCAAACCCCAATATCCATTCTCTCCTTTTCCTCAGTAATAGGGTTCTTATGCAAGCATATGGCTGCCAGACATTAGAAACTACATTTCCCAGGTTCCCTGGCAGCTAGGTATGGCCATGTGACTAATTTCAGGCCAATGGGATATGCAGATGTGACATAAGCAATTTGCAGATTGTGCCTTTAAAGGGAGAGGATCCTCCTCTCCTCTATTTTACCCCTCCCTTAGGCTGGAGGAAAAGATGCGATGGTGGGAACCCTCTTGGTTCAGGTAGATATGGCAGTGCCCTGAGGGAGAGCAGAACCTAGTTAGAGTGAGTTTGGCCAGTCCATGCTGAGGACAGAGCTACCATGCCAGGTTAGGTAATTACCTAAGAGAAAAATGGTCCTCTCTTGCTTAAGCTGTCCTGGCAGTATTTCCAAGAACAAAGTCTCTGACCCTGACTGTACTCCTTCTCACTCACTTGGTACCTGATAGGGCCGAATGTAGGGACCCACCCAAATAGAACCCAGTGCAGGGACACAGAAATGACCGCACAAGTCCTACCCAGGAAGGAATGAGTGCGCCAATCCCAACCCCACCAACCCTTATAGTCCCACTCAGCCTTAACCCACATGCTGACTTCTTTTTTGAACTCAGCCCACTTGCCCCCAAGTGAATAAAGTCTGCGTTGCCCACACCGAACCTGGACTCCGCTGCCTTTCATTCACATCTCGGAATAAGTCTCGTTTTTGGTCCCAAACCTCTCAGTACCTGTTCCATTATGGACCGGATTGTGTCCCTCAAAATCCACATGTTGACTCCCTAACCCCCAATGTGATCGTATTTGGCAATTGGCCTTAAAAGAGATAATTAAGGTTAAATAAGGTCATAGGGTGGGCGCTAATTCAATAGGCCTGGTGTCCTCGTAAGAAGAAGGAGAAGCACCAAGGGTGCACATACAGAGAAAAGGCTGTATGTGGATACAATGAAGGGGCGGCCACCTGCAAGCCCAGGAGAAAGGCCTTAGAAGAAAGAAAACCTGCTGATACTTGACCTTAGATTTCCAGCCTCCAGAGACGTGGAAAAAAATAAATTTCAGGCTTGGCGCCAGCCACATACACCAGAGCTATCCAGCCCGGGTCTGCCAAACAACAATGACAACTACAACCAAAGAATGGCCGGGTGTTGTGGCTGGCACCTGTAGTCCCAGCTACTTGGGAGGCTGAGGCAGGAGAATCGCTTACGCCCAAAAGTTTGAGGTTGCTGTGAGCTATGATGCCACAGCACTCTACCTAGGGGGGCAGCTTGAGATTCTGTCTAAAAAAATAAAATAGAAAAATAAATAAATAAATAAATTTCAATTGTTTAAGCCACCCCATGTGTTGTTCTAGCAGCCTGTCTGGGTCCGTTTTCTGCTGCAGTAACAGAATAGTCCATGAGCTTGGTGCTGACACCTAGCTTCATCCCATGGTAGAAGGTAGAAGGGCAAGAGAGAAGGGGTGAGAGAGCAAGAGCGGGCCAAGTTCAGTTTTATAGCAAAGCCACTCTCTCAATACCTAACCATAATAACAGTAATCCATTCACTAGGGCGGAGTTCTCATGACCTAATTATCTATTAGGCTCCACCTGCCAACGCATTGCTTGGGGATTGAGTTTCCAAAACGTGAACACATTCCAACCACAGCACAGCCCTAACAGACCAATACAGGCCCCTGCCACTCCAGCCCTAGAAAATGGGAGATCAGGCCAGATGTGATTGCTCCCGCCTGTATCCCAGCCCTCTGGGAGGCCAAGGCAGGTGGATTTTTTGAGCTCAGGAGTTCAAGACCAGCCTGAGCAAGAGCAAGACCCCCCGCATCTCTACTAAAAATAGAAAAACTAGCTGGGCACTGTGGCAGGTGCCTATAATCCCAGCTACTCGGGAGGCTGAAGCAAGAGAATTGCTCAAGCCCATGAGTTTGAGGTTGCTGTGAGCTATAATCCCAAGGCACTTAACCCCAGGGCTGTTTCACAAAAAAAAAAAAAGAAAGAAAGAAAGAAAATAGGAGATCAAAAGGATCTTCTTCGTTCACCACTACAAAACCAGATTTGAAGATAGTAATTACAACAATCACTCCAGTAGACATTAACCTGGACTTTTTTTCTTTTTTTTGAGACAAAGTCTCACTATATCACCCTTGGTAGAGTGCCATAGCGTCACAGCTCACAGCAACCTGAAATTCTTGGGCTTAAGCAATTCTCTTGCTTCAGCCTCCCAAGTAACTGGGACTACAGGCACCTGCCACAAAGGCCAGCTACTTTGGTTGTTGTTGTTGCAGTTGTCATGATTGTTTAGCTGGCCTGGACCGGGTTCAAACCCACCAGCCTCGGTGCATGTGGACGGCGCCCTAACCACTGTGCTATGGGCGCTGAGCCGAGTGTTGATGTTTCATTCCAGGGAATTTCAAAGACTTTGAGGTTGAGGAGAGAGGGATGCATCACACTGTCTCACTTCATTTTGCTCATTAAAAAATAACCAACATTTGGGCGGCGCCTGTGGCTCAGTGGGTAGGGCACCAGCCCCATATACCAAGGGTAGTGGGTTCAAACCCGGCCCTGGCCGAACTGCAACAACCAAAAACATAGCCGGGCGTTGTGGCGGGTGCCTGTAGTCCCAGCTACTCAGGAGGCTGAGGCGAGAGAATCGCCTAAGCCCAGAAGTTGGAGGTTGCTGTAAGCTGTGCGATGCCATGGCACTCTACTGAGGGCAATAAAGTGAGACTCTGTCTCTACAAAATAAATAAATAACCAACATTTGTTTTATGTATATATTATTTTCTCCTTCCATTAAAATTCTTTCTTCTTTTCCAAGATTCCTAAGATGACTTATGACTTTTTAAAATTCCACCTCTCTTTTAAACAAATGTTTCCATCTCAAATAAATTTGGGTAAGATTCCATAATTTGCTGTTGTCATTTTATTTTAAGCTTGATGAATATTCGCATTTCCTTAATTGAACACAGTAGTTTTGTTTTGTTTTGTTTGAGTCAGAGCCTCAAAAAAAGGCTACCTGGGTAGAGTGCTATGGCATCACAGCACAGCAACCTCCAACTCCTGGGCTCAAGCAAGTCTCCTGCCTCCACCTCCCAAGTAGCTGGAATTACAGGCACCTGCTACAACGCCCGGCCATTTTTTGGTTGCAGCCGTCATTGTTGTTTAGCGAGCCCGGGCTGGATTCCAACCCGCCAGCTCAGGTGTACATGGCTGGCGCCTTAACCACTTGAGCCACAGGCACCGAGCCCACAGTAGATATTTTCAAATATTTATTTATTCTGCCACAAAAATCTTCTGAATTGTCAGTGTTTTCTTAAGACACTGGAAATATTCTTTGCTGCTAAGTAAATGATTGATATTTTGTTACACCAATAGGCATTTATGAAAGATATCCATGGCTTTCATATAAAGGTCAAATGAAGTTAAACCATCTATTCTAATATTCAGCCACATTATTTCTTCCTTACCACAACTGGTACCATAAATGTCAGATAAATTTTTTATTTGAACATTTGTTCCTCTCAAATACCCTTTGTACTCAGGAGGTTGGGCATAACCATCCATGTGGAGTGCATGCTGTGAGGTGGCAGGGCCCCTGAGGCTTGGGAGAACATCCAGGGGACCAATCCCCCTCTACTAACCCTTCTCAACAGATAACACCATATTTTCTCTAAGCTTCAACTTTTAACTTAGCAGAAGAAAAACGTGTTTTCCTTAAAATGAGTTTGAGACCAGCCTGAGCAAGAGGGAGACCCCCCTGTCTCTACTAAAAATAGAAAAACTGAGGCAAGAGGATCTCTTGAACCCAAGAGTTTGAGGTTGCTGTGAGCTATCATGCCATGGCACTCTACCCAGGGTGACAGCTTGAGATCTTGTCTCAAAAATAAATAAATAGGGCGGCGCCTGTGGCTCAGCGGAGTAGGGCGCCAGCCCTATATGCTGGAGGTGGTGGGTCCAAATCCAGCCCTGGCCAAAAAATAATAATAATAATAAATAAATACAAAGAAGAGACAGGAGCCAGGGGCAGTGGTTCACGCCTGTAATCCCAGCACTTTGGGAGGGTGAGGTGGGTGAATAGCCTGAGCTCAGGAGTTCAAGACCAGTCTGAGCAAAAGTGACACCAGTAAAAGCTAGCTGGGCATCGTGGTGGGCACCTGTAGTCCCAGCTACTCAGGAGGCTGAGGCAAGGGGATCACTCGAGCCCAAGAGTTTGAGGTTGCTGTGAGCTATGATGCCACGGCACTCTACCCAGGGCACACAGTGAGATCTGTTGAAGAAGAAGAAGAGTATTAGAAAGAGAAGGAAGGGGGGAGGGGGAAGAAGAGACAGGGAAGGAAAGATGGAGCTAGAGAGGGGTTGGAAAGGCCGGGCCTGAGTACACTTTAGCCTGTTGGCCAGAAGGGCAAGTGGATACCTGGTTTGGGGGGTGAGAGTGGGGACAGTGAACTGTGAATGCATCTGGCAGCACTTGATAGATTGTACCCCAAGAAATGTCATCTTTTTTATGGCTAATTGGTCTGTGCTTCTTTGATGGATCCTTAATTGCCAGACTCACAGGCAGGACAGGAGGCAGAGCTGGCCAGCAGGGGGCAGCAGAGGACCACACAGACCACAGACATGTGCTCCACTGACCTGAAGCCCAATCATCCACCCCAGCCTCTGCATCTTCCTTCACCCTTCTGGGCGCCCAGAGAATCCACCCAGCTGCCTAAACCCAAAGAGCTTCACCACTTAGCACCCCCGCTCCTCACCCCCAATCTGGCCTACACTCCACCAGATTTAACTTGGTTCTGTTTCCCAACACTGGGTGTTCCAGCTTACTTCCAGCCTTGCGCGCTCCGTTCCCTGTCGGGAGCACACAGCCAGGCACACAGCTCCACTCTTCCTACCCTCCCTATTCATCCCCCAAGTCCCAGCTCACACACACCCTCTTTCAGGAAGCCCACACTGATCCAAGGTAGGGGGCAGGTCCCCCCCATGGGCACACCCACCCCAGCCTTGCCTGGCCGGGTCATCACTGCCTGGGGACGAGTCCATCTCCCTTTGCACTGTGAGCCCTGCGAGGACAGGGGTCATCTCCATCACTGAGAGGCACCAGCACCAACCAGCACAAGGCAGGGGCTCAAGGGATATGTGTGGATTCTCACTATACATCTTTCCCTTTCTGAACCTCCATTTGTTCATTGACAAACATTCACCAAACAACTAGTATACACCAACCCGTGTTGCATGAACTTGACTGGACACCAAGGATGTGAGTATAAACCACCAACCAGCCACTTCCCTCAGGAGTTCACAGTCTAGTGGGTGGGGGGATAACACTGAGCTCAATATGATGGTAACAATAAATAGTAATAAATTTTAATTGAGCACCACTACATTCTGTGCACTGTGCTAAGAGCTTTACATCATTTATTAGCTTTTTTATTTTTTTATTTTTTGAGGCAGAGTCTCACTACGGCGCCCTCAGTAGAGTGCTGGGGCATCACAGCTCACAACAACCTCAAACTCTTTTGCCTCAGCCTCCGGGGTAGCTACGGACTACAGACGCCCGCCACAACGCCCAGCTATTTTTGATTGCAGTTGTCATTGTTGTTTAGCAGGCCCTGGCCGGGCTCGAACCTACCAACCAGCCTGGTGTATGTGGCCGGCGCCCTACTCACTGAGCTACGGGAACCAAGCCTTTATTAGCTGATTTTATCCTTATAACAGTTCCATGAAGGAAGAACCATTATTGTCCCCATTTTACAGCTAAGCAAACAGGTTAAGAAAGGTGGACAAGCTGGGAACAAAACCAAAGCCTCTCTAAGGCCCAAACTTAACTTCTGCTCATTTGGTCTGAAAGGAAGAACCACCGAGCTGGAGCCCATTCAAATGCTGGGGTCTGTGGGTCCAAGCAGAGATCCACCAAAGCACACTTCAGGGAGAGAGACCCAAAGGAAGTATTGCTGGTGGTGGGATTTCAGGCAATTAGGACGAAACCAGTGTCCTCTGCTGGAAATAAGACCCCCCCATGGTGCCCAGGCTGTCTCTACCAAGCTCTGCCCACTAAGGGACACCATTCTCCCATCACCACCCCTTGCCTGCGTGCCACTAGATTCTTAGGGCTGTGGCTCCTTGTTCTATAAATGAGGAAGTAGCAGTGGGGAAGGAAGTGGGCTGGGCCATGACCAAGAGTCGTTATGATTCATGGGGAAAACCCTGCCCTCCCAATTCAACTCCTTTGTGTGTAAAAGACTTGTGCACTTCCTAGGGTTGCAGGGGGTCAAGGGTGTAGACTGGTGAGCAGAGGTGTAGGTCCCCCTCCCCAGCCTTCCACTAATTCCCCCAACCCTGTCTGCAGTCCTACAGGGAAACCTTATGCCTGGAGGAGGTGTTCATGGGAGCAGGTGCATGGGTGTAGCTGCGGGTGATTTTTATCTGTTGGACACCATGGGGGTCCATGTAAGATTTCATCTGAGGAAAGCATTCCTCTGCTAAAGCAAAAATGTCAAAATATTGAACAATTTTTGCGTCCTGGCACCAGGGAACTTTCAAGGTGCTAAAAGTGTTCTAAAACTAGATCTGAGTGACGGCTGCCCAAGAGGAATTGTATGGTATATTAAGGAAATCATGGCATTGCTGAGACAAGTGGAAATTTGGACATTGAATATTTGAAGGTGTTAAGGAATTCATTTTATTTTCACTTTTTGGATGAAATGTTGGCTCTGAGTCTTTCCCTGTTAGAGATGTGTGCTGAAATAGCACAAATAAAATGTTATAGTGGCTGGGATTTGCTTACAGGAGAGATGGGTGGGTGAGAAGGGGAAACTGGATTGGCCTTGAGCTGAGGGAGCTGAGTGGTAAGTATGCAGTGAGGGGAACATCCTCCTTTCCTCTACTTTGGACAGGGTGTGAAATTTTCCATAATAAAAAGTGGTTTAGGGCAGTGCCTGTGGCTCAGTGAGTAGGGTGCCGGCCCCATAAACCGAGGGTGGCAGGTTCAAACCTGGCCCTGGCCAAACTGCAACAAAAAATAGCCGGGCATTGTGGCAGGCGCCTGTAGTCCCAGCTACTTGGGAAGCTGAGGCAGGAGAATTGCTGAAGCCCAAGAGTTTGAGGTTGCTGTGAGCTGTGACGCCACAGCGCTCTATGGTGGGTGACAAAGTGAGACTCTATCTCAAAAAAAAAAAAAAAAAATTAGGCAGCGCCTGTGGCTCAGTGGTTAGGGCGCCGGCCCCATACACTGAGGGTGGCAGGTTCAAACCCGGCCCCGGCCAAACGGCAGCGAAAAAATAACCAGATGTTGTGGCAGGTGCCTGTAGTCCCAGCTACTCAGGAGGCTGAAGCAAGAGACTAACCTTAGCCCAGGAGTTGGAGGTTTCTGTGAGCACTGTGATGCCACAGCACTCTACCAAGGGTAGTAAAGTGAGACTCGTCTCTACAAAAAAAAAAAAAAAAAATTATTCTTAACCATAATGCTAGATCTAAATCCAACCCCTTCCTATTTTCCTAATGGGAAAACAAGGCCCCAAAAGAAGGACAACTAGCCAGGTCCCTCTGGTGTCCCTAGAGATCTCTCTGCTGGATCCCATGTCCCTAACTCTGCCCTTTATTTCCTGCCCTCAACCACCTTTCCGGAATAGCTCTGGGTGGTTAGTCCCTCTCCGACTACCTCCTCCTCCTTTCCCATCCCTGTCATGGGCTCCAACCATGCTAGCCCCCTTGCTGTTTTCACACTCATCAAAGACCTTCCTGCCCCAGGGCCTTTGCACTTGCTGTCCCTTCTACCAAAACACACCTCCCCAGACTTCCAAGCGCTCCCTCCTCAGCTGTCTCCTTCAGGTCAGAGACCTGCCCGCCCCCAGGCTAGCCTCCCCATCTAAAAGAACAATCCTGTCCCTCCCTGTCCTTTTGCTCAATTTTATTTTATTTTTATAGCATTCAAGTCTACCTGACATTATATGCAATATCAGATTTCTTTATTATTGCCCATCTCCATCCAATGGGCTTTAGTCCAACAAAGGAAGGAATGTGTCTGTGGTCTGCATACAGCCTGGCACACAGTCCACACTCAATAAATATTTGTTAAATGATGAATGACTTGGAAAACCCCGGGTAGATGAGGTAAGGAGGAAGCAGGGATGGATGTCCAAGCAAAGGGAACAGCTTGTGCAAGGGTCCCGAGTCTTGCCCCTGTAATCCACCTGCCCTTTCCTGCACCCCAGCCTGGATGCTTTTTCTAGGGTGAGAAGTTAAGGGGACATTTGGTCCTTTCACCCCCAAGTCGCCCCCCCACAGGCCCAGCCAGAGCCAACTCCAAGCCTCCCATGCCAGGGCAGGAAGCTACACCCTAAGGTCAGATCCCTGAGCAAATATATTATCAGCCCCACCCATGATAAGGGGAGGCCTAGCAGTTGGAAACCTGCTTCAGTGCTAAGTGATTAGCTCAAGCCAACCCCTCAGTGTCAAAGCCTTCCCATCCCTGGCCGGAGAGGACTCTGCCTTAGAGGCCCAAGTCCATCCTTTTCATCTAACAAATATTGACAAAGTCAGCGGTGGGCGGGGTCTTGAAGAGGAGATAGACCCAGGAGGCCATAGCCACCTCCACCCCTCCACAACTCAAGACCTGGCAGGTGAGATAAGAGGGCTAGGGGAGGCTCGGCACCCGTAGCACAGTGGTTACGGCACCAGCCACGTGCACCGAGGCTGGTGGGTTTGAACCCAGCCAGGGCCTGCTAAACAACAGTGACAACAGCAATAAAAAAGAAAAATAGCTGGGCGTTGTGGCAGGTGCCTGTAGTCCCAGCTTCTCAGAAGGCTGAGGCCCAAGAGTTTGAGGTTGCTATGAGCTATGACTCCACGGCACTTACCGCGGGTGACAAAATGAGACTGTCTCAAAAAAAAAAAAAAAGGGCAACGCCTTTGGCTCAAAGGCGTAGGGCCCCATATGCCGGAGGTGGTGGGTTCAAACCCAGCCCCGGCCCCCCCTCAAAAAAGAAAATAGCGAGATCACATCTGTACTAAAAACAGAAAAAGTTAGCCGGACATCACAGCAGGTGTCTGTAGTCCCTACTACTAGGGAGGATGAGGCAGGAGGATCTCTTGAGCCCAAGAGTCAGAGATTGGTGCGAGCGAGGCTGACATCAGGGCACTCTAGCCCAGGCAACAGAGTAAGGCTCTATATCAAAAAAAAGAAGCGGCTCAGCGCCTGTGGCTCAGTGGGCTAAGGCGCCAGCCACGTACACCTGAGCTGGTGGGTTAGAATACAGCCTGGGCCCCCCAAACAGCAATGATGGCTGCAACCAAAAAATAGCCGGGTGTTGTGGTGGGCACCTGTAGTCCCAGCTACTTGGGAGCTGGAGGCAGGAGACTCACTTGAGCCCAGAAATTGGAGGTTGCTGTGAGCTGTGATGCCACGGCACTCTATCCAGGGTGATAGCTTGAGGCTCTGTCTCAAAAAAAAAAAAAGAAGAAGAAGAAGCAACTGCCCATGGAATCAGCAGAGTATGTGTTCAGTCTGACCACTTCTCCCCTCCCTGGTGTAGCAGCCAGCGCCTCCTGCCGAGGCCAGCGCCACTGGACAGCAACAAGACTCAAGCCACATACACAGCTGAAACTTTTCCAGTATCACATGGAGAAAAGTAAAAAGAAACAGGTGAAACGAATCTATTTAACACAATATATGCAAAATGTTATCATTTTAACGTAGAATCAATATAAAAAACATGACCTAGTTTACTTTTTTTTTTTTTTTTTGCCTGTACTAAGTCTTCAATATTTGGAGTGTCGTTTTTATTTCCAGCTCATCCCAATTCTGATAAGCCAGTGGCTGTGGCTGCATGCTAGGCAGTGCAGCTGGACTCGTGCTGTCACCTCCTCACCAGCAAGCCTGTTCCCCCCATGCAGGCCGAAGGTCCTACTAACATCTAAGTCAGTTCGCATCTCTCTTCTGTTCAAAGCCCTCCTGGTGGTTGGCGACCTCATAGCGCAATGGCGCACATCTGACTCCAAAGCTCTCCTGGTGGCTCTGGTTTCAGAGTAAAAGCCAAAGTCCTTTGAGTGGCTTTTGAGTCCCTACAGGATCTGTCCTCATTCCCCTCTCCCTCCCTTCCTCCTCACATTCACCAAACACTCCTGCCTCAGGGCCTTTGCACGTGCTATCACTCCCCACCACACCTGGACTGCTCTCTGCCCCCAAATTCAGCTCCCTTATTGGAGTCTCTACTCCATAGTCACTCCGACAACATTCTCTTGCTGGCTACATAAACCAGTTCTCAAATGCCTCCAAACCCACCCCTGCTTTATTTTTCTCAATGGCATCCTCTCCACTTCATATAATACTATATATGTTTGCATTTGTTTGTCCCCCCAAACCACAGGTCAGCTCCATATCTGTACTATTCCAGGCTGTAACCTCAGGCCAGCACAGAGTCTGGTGCATAGTAGGTGCTCAATAAATGTTGTCAAATGTTGAATGAACAATGGTCTGCGTGCACTCAGTGCTGGATCCAGGGCAGTCCTAGCACTCACTGACCCTCAGTAAGTCCCAGAGAAGTCAATGTCACGAGCACTTAGCACCCACTGCACAGAAAGTCAAGAGCCCCTGCCCATGAGCACCTGACCTGCTTTCTGCCCAGCCCTGGGCCTAGTACATGGTGCTCTAGAAACGGCAGCTGTTGATTGGATCAAGAATCCAGGTTCAACAAAGGAGGGTCTGGGGTAGGGGGCAGTGTGGAGAAATGGGGGCAGATCAGGAAGGGCAGGGAAGCAGATTGAGAAGGTGGGCATGATGCTGGCATGTGTGGGGGGAGTTAGACAGTCAGGGCAACAGCTAGTTTCTGCTCGGAGTGTCTAGAGCCGGGCTCCATCACGGTCCTCAGTCAGACAGCAGGTCACCAGAAGCCTGGGCCTCCCTGGAGACTCCTCTCCCTCTGTCATCCACACCTGGTGTCCGGTTCCACAAACTCTGTCCAAGCCCCTGCTCTGTGCTAGACAAGGTGCTAGGAAGTGCTAAGGACACAGTAGCGACAGCCCAGCTCTGCCCCTGTGAGGCTCCCAGTCCAGTGGGGGATGAAGACCCTTCCCCACTGAGAGCCCCCAGATGGTCAAGACTGGGACAGGGGATTCCAGGGGGCAACTGACACAGACTTGGAGTTCAGGGGGACTTCCTGGAGGAAGAGGAGAAGGAGTTGTCAGGCAAGGAATGAAGCAGAAGGAAGCAGGGGACACTGGGGTAGTGGGCAAGTGAGACTCGAGCAGGAGGTAGGGCTCCCCAAAGGAAGGGGGAGCTCCCTGAGGCTGGTCTAGTATGCAGGGGCCAGACCACGGGCCACAGGGAGGCTGGGCTTTCTCCTGGGGGATCTGGGAAGCCATAGCAGGTTTTGAGCAAGGGACAGGCAGGGGCAAGTTTCTGTTTGAGAAAGACCCTCTGTGTGCCCTGTGGAAGGACAATGGAAGGGGATGTGACCAGGGCCAGAGATGTGGGGGGAGTTTGGAGGGACAAGGGAGGACCCAGGCAAACGGGGTGCTGCCTGGACCAGGGCAGGTGCTACAGGGAGGGGGACACAGGCACACAGAAGTTACATTTAGAAACAGGCCCCATAGGGTGTGGCTGCTCTGGGGAGTGGGGAAAGCCATCAGGGATGAGGCCAGGGTCTCTCAGCCCTCAATGAGCAGGCAGTGGCGCCTGCCCTGATAAGAGGGACCAGGGGATGGATCAGGCCTGAGGGAAGATGCCAGGTCAGTTTGGGACAAAATGAATGAGAGTACCTGGGGACATTGGGGGTGGAGGGAGAGGCATCCTGAATGACACTGGGATGAGGTCCCAGGACTCAGGGGAGAAGTCTGGGCCAGCACAGAGGGGTGAGATGAGGTCACAGGTAGGATGGGGGACCCGGAGGTGCCAGAACCTCTTCCAAGCCTCCTGCCTGGCCTCAGCCGCCCCTCCTCCCAGCCTCCTCCTCTCTGCAGAGCCCTGCCCTGCCAGGGCAGCCCAGGACACAGTGCTGGAGGAGCAAATGGGGACAGGTGAGCCACAGGTATGGCCCTCTGCCTAGAAGCAGGACCCAAAGCCATCAGGATATGAGTTGTAATAACAGGGCTGTCAGGAACTCTAGCCCCACAGCTCCCTCGCCCCTGCCCCATGTCACATCTCACAAACGCTTCCCCTGAAGCCCAGCCTCCACTCCAATTTAAAATGGCAAAGCCCCTTTGTGGTTTTATTTTTTCATCTGATGTAGAAAAGATTTTACCTTTTCTTTGTTCACCCCACAAATGCGAGGCCCCCAAGTGCAGGGGTTTCATCCATTTCATACATTGCTGTGTGCCCAGTGCCTACAACAGTGCCTGAAAGACAGTCACTGCTCACTCAATATCTGTCCAATACATGCGTGAATGGTTTATTGAGCATTTACTCTGGGCCAGGCACTGTGGCAAGTACTGTTTACTTACTTCATCCTTCTAACAGCCCTTATTGTTCCCATTTTACAGATGAGGAAACTGAGGCCCAGCAGGTTCCCTAATTTGCCCAGGGCCCAAGAGGTATGGAAACCCAAATAACAGGCCCTAGAGGTATGGAAACCCAAATAACCAAACAGATCTCATATTTGGGGGCCAATTCTATCAGGCCCTGGCTTGTAGTATCCACTAACTGCTCACAACAGCCCTGAAGTAGGGTCCATACCATCTCTTTTTCACAGTAATAAATGGAGGCTCAACAAGGGGCCATCTCCAGCCCCGCTTCGAGTAAGTGCAGGGCAAAGGTCAAAACTCAACTCCCTCGAGCCCCAAAACCTCCAAATGCATCCATTTGACAGATAGGGGAAGCAAGTCCTCAAGACAGGAAGAAAGAGAATGTGGGTTTCTGGGCACTCTGCACCAGGCCGACAAGAAGCAGAGTCGCAGAGAAAGCGTGTGGTATCCAGCCTCCTGCCCCTCAGTCTGGCTTTGGGAACAGAGCAGGACTCAAATGCCCTCTCCCTGCAGGAACTTCTCACTCAGTTCCTCAGCTCCTCCATCTGCAAAGGGGGATGTTAAAGGTGCCCACCTCACAGGGTTGTTTTGATACCCTCCAAGATAACAACTGTAGGTGACCTTGAATCAAGGCTGGAAAATTGCAGTTACCACTTACTGAGTTACTCCTTGGTGACCCCCACGCTCACCAGGGAGGCCATGGGCTTCAGTGGTCAGTAAAGAAATGCCCTGAAATCTTCCTCGGTCCCTCCTCCCTCTTCCCCGGTGACCTGGTTCTTCTCCCAGCACCAAATCAGGGCCTTCGGCACAAAGGGTTAGGCAGCTGCCCCAGGAGACCTGGCCAGGTCATGGCCCCTGGCCGGTGCCCGCCACACCCACCCTGGTGCCCAAACTGGGCCCCAGATCCTTGGTGACTCGATCCCTCCAAATTCAGGTGATCTCCCCCAGCTCCAAATCACCAAACCCTCCCAGGTCCAGCAGCAGACGGAGCCAAGCCCCAACCAGGAAGGGCCTCCAAGCATTGGGACACCAACGCCACTGTCTCCAAGACCCAGTCTGGAGTGAAAGATGGCGCTGACCGGGTACAGCTGGCTCCTCCTCAGTGGTGAGCAATAATGGCACCCCAGTATCTCAGCCTCCTGAGGGCCTCAGAGAGGAGAGGGGACCCCCAGCCCAGCAGAGGGAGGGTATGAGCCAGGAGGCCACCATGCTGGGTAAGGAGGGCAGCTCTGCTCCTCCAAGAGGTACCAGTGTGAGGCAGGCCTGAGACACCCACCCAAAGAGTGGGCTTTGGAGATTTCCAAGCACAGGCCATGAGTTAGGGCAAGGGGCCACTGTTAGTCCCCTTCATGTGGCAGACCCTGAATGAGCTACAGAAGCCTTGACTAGGGTGGGTCCTGACCAGAGACTCTGCCCCTCCCTGAAGATGTAGCTTTGGGCAATTACCTTCCCCCCACCCCACTTTGATGCCCCCGGTATAGTGCTGTGGCGTCACAGCTCACAGCAACCTCAAACTCTTGGGCTTAAGCAATTCTCTTGCCTCAGCCTCCCAAGTAGCTGGAAATACAGGTGCCCGCCACAACGCCCAGCTGTATTTTTTGCAGTTGTCATCGTTGTTTAGCTAGCCTAGGCCGGGTTTGAACCCGCCAGCCTCAGTGTATGTGGCTGGCACCGTAACTACTGTGCTACGGGTGCCCAGCCTACCTTCCCCTTCTTAGCTTCAGTGTACTTATCCAGGAAGTGGGCCTAATTGGCAGGGTCACTTGAAGGTCATCATAAGCAGTATTGATTAGCACCTACTGTGTGCCTGGAACTATCCTAAGGGCCTCCCCTGTGCTAACAACCACCCTGTGAGTGGGGCCCACTCCTGACCCCCACCCACAGAGGAGAAAACTGAGGCTCAGAAAGGTGAAGTCACTAGCCAGCGTCACACAGCCAGAAAAATGTCAGGAGGGAGAAGAGAGTTAGATTCAGAGCCCCTTGCTCCTAACCATGCTGTTAACAGCCTAGAAAGCACTGGAAACCAGGCCAGGTAAGTACTTCTTAAGTGAGAATCGCCGTGGCCACCCATTCCAGGCAACTACTCACAATTCAAACCCAGGCAGCCTGACCAGCTTATGGGCCCTGTTAGGAGGGTGTTCATGCGCTCAATTGAGAGGAAAAGAGGTGACGTGTATAAACCACGTCCCTACTTTCTGCTGTGGTTGAGCTTGGAGAGGCAGAGGAAGTGGCTGGGACTGGGAGCCAGGACCCAGAGACAGGCCCTGATGTCCAAGCAAGGACGGTAAGGTTAGTAGGACTAGCTGAGCCACAGCATCTCCTGAGACTTGATCATTTTCACCACTGCAAAGCCTATGTGACCAAGGTAAAACCAAAGGTCCCATGGGCTAAACGCCGGCTTTGCTACTGTGGCACAGACCATCAAATCCAATCCTCACAACACACTCCTCCCTAGAATGGAGAGCCTGCACTTAGCATTTGTTGAGCACTTACTGTATGCTGAATCCATGCCAAGACCCTGTAAGGTAGGAAGCCATCATCCTTATGTGAGAGTTGACAAAGGCAAGCCCGGAGAGTGCAGTAGACTTGCGCAGATCAACTCCAAGAAAGATGAAGTGGCTGAGATGTTGGGAGTCGGAGGGTTGCAGGTTCAAATCCTGCCTCTGCCTGTCGTGTTCATTAAGGATCTTGGGCTGGAGATCTCCCCTCTCTGAGCCTGAGTCTCCTCTGTCAAATGGGGTTGGGAATTGGTCAAACCTGCCCCATCTGACCCTCTGGTTCCTCTTCCTCAGCTGCGTTCCTGAATGTGGGGGCCGAGATCTCCATCACCCCAGAGCCTGCCCAGCCAACTGAGGGGGATAATGTCACACTGGTTGTCCACGGGCTTTCAGGGGAACTGCTTGCCTACAACTGGTATGCGGGGCCCACGCTCAGCGTATCTTATCTGGTGGCCAGCTATATCGTGAGCACAGGCGATGAGACGCCTGGTCCAATCCATACGGGGCGAGAGACTGTGCGGCCTGACGGCAGCCTGGACATCCAGGGCGTCCTGCCCAGGCACTCGGGCACCTACATCCTGCAGACCCTCAACAGGCAGCTTCAGACCGAGGTGGGCTACGGACACTTGCAGGTCTATGGTGAGACACCCCCCACACCCCACCTTCCTCTCAATCCTTTCTAAAAAGAAAACAAAACTCTAAAATCATTTAAACCAACAGGAAAGAAAAGGGGCCTAAATAACATTAAAATTTCCAACTCCTTCGGGATGGCTTCCAGGATTATACCTGCCTCCTAAACCCATTCTTTGTCCCTCCAGCTGGGGGCATAGGGGCACCGCCGCTCTCCGCCGTGCCCCTTGCCTGGGGAGGGGAAGACCCTCGGAGCCAGCGGTGCCCGGCCCCCTCCCCCTCTGTCTCTCCGCCCACAGAGATCCTGGCCCAGCCTGTAGTTGTGGCCAACAACACAGCACTGGTGGAGCGTCGCGACACCCTGCGCCTTCTGTGCAGCAGCCCCAGCCCTGCTGAGGTCCGCTGGTTCTTCAATGGCCAGGCCCTGCCCATTGCCGTCCGCCTCGGCTTGTCCCCCGACGGCCGGGTACTGACCCGGCACGGCATCCATAGGGAGGAGGCCGGAGCCTATCAGTGTGAGGTGTGGAACCCGGTCAGTGTCAGCCGCAGCGAGCCCATCAACCTGACCGTGTACTGTGAGTCCTCCTGGCCCCGCCAGAGTTACCCAGTGTCCAATCTCACAGATGGGGAAACTGAAGCCCGGAGAGGGGGAGGACCCAAGGGCGCACAGTGAGTCAGCAGTCCAGCCGTAGTCAGGAACCAGGAGGTCCCTCTTAAAATACACTTGACCTATATCCTAAAGGACTCCTAAAGACCACCTTCGATTTTGAATAATCCTTCAACTAAAAGCAATACCGGCAGAAAAAGGACAGAGAACTGGTTGGTTTAGAAAGGGAGCTGGTGGCTGGGGGCAGTGTCTCACACCTGTAATCCTAGCACTTTGGGAGGCTGAGGCAGGTAGATTGCCTGAACTCACAGGTTCAAGACCCACCTGAGCCAGAGCGAGACCTCATCTCTAAAAAATAGCCGGGCCTTGTGGCGAGTGCCTATAGTCCCAGCTACTTGGGAGGCTGAGGCAAGAGAATTGCTTAAGCCCAAGAGTTTGAGGTTGCTGTGAGCAACCATGGCACTCCACTGAGGACAAAAAAGTGAGACTCTGTCTCAAAAAAAAAAAAAAAAAAATAGAAAGGGAGCTAGGGAGGAAGTACTGGGATGGGGCAGGGGGTAGAGGAGGAGAACATACAATAAGAAATATAACTAAAGCATGCAGTCATTCCCAGCCAGGGGCAGCAGATGTGCAGTGTGGAATCCTGGGAAATAAATCCCTAAGGTACAGGAGGGCTGATGAAGTAGAAAAGCTTAGTGCGTAGAATTCTGGATTTCAGAAGCACTGAATTCTAGACTCTGTATGTCCTAGAACCTCTAGTAGCAGAGATTCTTAGAGCCTTAGAACCGAATTCTAAAATCTTAGCGTCTAGAAGCTTCGACACATAGATTTCTAGAATCTTAGACTCTTAGCACCTAGAAGCATCAACTCTTGAAGTCCTAGAATTCTAGACCCTTAGAATGGCTTGTCAGAAAAAAAATTGCTTAAGCCTTCTTTTTTTTTTTTTTTTTAGTGGAGCCATAGATTTCAAAAAGCATCTTGAAATGTTGTCTGGCTCAACACACTCTTTTCACAGAAGAGAAAGCTGAGATCTCCCGAGAGGGAAGTGGTTCTCAAGATCTTAGAGCAAGTTAGAGATCAAGGTGGGATTTGAAAAGGCCACAGCTCTTTCTTCCGTCCACTAGACTCAGATATTCCCAGGGACCCAGCCTGGTGAAGAGAAAACCAGGGGCGCCCATCTCTGCTCCCCCCTCCCTCTACTGTCCCATGTCTCTCCCTCCTGCCCCCACAGTTGGCCCGGAACGCGTGGCCATCCTCCAAGACTCCACCACTCGCACGGGCTGCACCATCAAAGTTGACTTCAACACATCCATCACCCTGTGGTGCGTGTCCAGGTCCTGCCCGGAGCCCGAGTATGTGTGGGCCTTCAATGGGCAGGCCCTAAAGAATGGCCAAGATCACCTCAACATCAGTAGCATGACAGCAGCTCAGGAGGGCACGTACACATGTATTGCCAAGAACGCCAAGACCTTGCTGTCTGGATCTGCCTCAGTGGTGGTCAAGCTCTCAGGTGAGTCGCCCCCAGCCTGACCACCACCCTCTCCTCGTGGAGCTCCAGTCAGATGGTGAAGGGTAGGCCACCATTTGCCCAACAGAGTTTTGGAAAGTGATGGATTCCCAGACCCTCATTGGAGTAGCAGCAGAGTGGCATAGCAGGTGGACCCCTCTTCATCCAGGTCTGAATGGAGACAGCCCATGTCCTACCATCTGGAAAAACAAATGGCAAATCAGACCCTCTTTCTTGAGGGGTGACAAAGTGATAAACGGGTCACACGCCCCGCACTGTGGGATGGCAGAGTGGGAAACCATTCAGATGTCACTTCATGTGGGTGCTCCTGTTCTAAATTCAGTCACCAGCTGCTCGGGGACTCGACCCCTGCCACACAGACAGCTGAATTTCTGTGCAGCCAACTAGACTCTCCAGTTATCTGGCCCAGATGATGAGCACACAGGCGATTGGAAAATCACAGCCCATTGTTGGCAAATGGAGAAACACAGCTGAGGAAGCATCGTCTTCTTCTGTCCTAAAATGACCTTGAAGCTGAGGGTAGTGCAGACAGCTGGTGTTTTCGGAGCCATTGGGATCCTCAAGGGACATTTTCTCATTTTCTGGGGGTGGTGTCTCTGAACATCAGGGCCTCATTAATTCCACCTCATTCCCTCTCAAGTGGCCAACATCCCCTGGGGACAGTGGGAACAGTCCTCCCTCCCTCCCACTAACAGGCTGGGTCTCATCCAAAGGGTGGATACTCTTTCACCCAAAGCAGAAATGGCATCCCCAGAGGTAAGTATACCTCCTGCACCACCCGCCAGGGGCCTTGGCAGCTGGTCCTGGCAGGAGACAGGGGGGTGGACCAGATGACCTCAGGCGCTACCCCAGCCCTGCTTATGCAGGCCAACATAGGGGGTATCCAAGGTGTGCAGGTATGTGCAGGAAGTGGACACACTGCCCCCCAACTCTGGGATGGGTGCTGGGAGAGAGACAGAAAAAAGGGAGACACCACCCTTCCCTGATCTTGGGGAGCCTCTGACCTGATGAACGAGACATGGTCTCTGCCCTTGATAGGTGGTAATGGAACAGGGAAGCATGGCCCTTTATTCAAGGAGCTGCCAGTCAGAGGGTAAAATCAATGCCTCATTCTCCATGGGCTCCAAGCTGTGGTGGGGAAGATATGACCCCCATTCTCAGTGAGCTTCCAGTGAACTGGAGGAGACACGGTCTGCACTTGGGGAGAATTTCCATTCTGATGGGAGACTTGGTCTTGAGGAGACATGGCCCTGTTTTTTGAGAATTCCTAGTCTGATGGAGGAGACACAGTTTTCACCTTTGGGGGTACTCCTAATCTGATGGAGGAGTACAGGCTCCCCACCTTCTAGGAATTTCCAGTCTGATAAAATAGGCATTTTCTCCCAACTTATGGGGTCCCCCCTTGATTGGAAAAAGCCAGTAATAATTTAGAATTTCCCAATCTGATGGAGGAGACAGAGCCCCCAACCTTGTAGGAATTTCCGATCTGATGGAGGAGACATGGCCTCCCACCCTCTAGAATCTTTTGATGTGATGGGGAAAGCAAAGCCCCAGACTCTGGGGCTTTCAATGTAATAGAAGATACACAACTCCCAGCCATCTGATGGGGGAGACATGGCCTTCATATTCTGAAATTTCCAATCTGATCGGGGAGACATGGCCCCTATGGTTTGGGAATTTCCAATCTGATGGAAGAGACATGACTTTTAAGAGTCTTCCAGTTTAATGGGAGAGACATCCCCAAAGGCTGGAAATCCCTAGTCTACTAAGGGAGAGACAGGAGCTTGGGAGACATTGTTAAGACACAGAATCAGGCGGCACCTGTGGCTCAGTGAGTAGGGTGCTGGCCCCATATACCAAGGGTGGCAGGTTCAAACCCAGCCCTGGCCAAACTGCAACAAAAAAATAGCCAGGCGATGTGGCGAGGGCCTGTAGTCCCAGCTACTCGGGAGGCTGAGGCAAGAGAATCGCCTAAGCCCAGGAGTTGGAGGTTGCTGTGAGCAGTGTGATGCCATGGCACTCTACCGAGGGCAAAAAAGTGAGACTCTTTCTCTACAAAAAAAAAAGACACAGAATCTACCTCCACCAGACAAGTCACCTCCTTTCTTGGTCTCCTTCCTAGCACCCCACACGGGGAGTGGCAAACAGGTAGGGGGAGGCAGGTGAACCGGCCAGGGATAGGAGGGAAGCACCGTGCCAGACACAGGCCAGTGACCCAGCACCCTGGCTCTCTCCTCAGCTGCAGCAGTCGCCATGATGATTGTGCCCATGCCCGCCAAACCGATGGAGGGCCAGGACGTGACACTAACTGTTCAGGGCTACCCCAAGGACCTGCTGGTCTATGCCTGGTACCGCGGGCCTGCCTCCGAGCCCAGTCGGCTGCTCAGCCAACTGCCGTCGGGGAACTGGATCGCAGGCCCTGCGCACACAGGCCGGGAGGTGGGTTTCGCCAACTGCTCGCTGCTGGTGCAGAAGCTGAACCTCACCGATGCCGGCCGATACACGCTCAAGACCGTCACGCTGCAGGGCAAGACGGATACTCTGGAAGTGGAGCTGCAAGTGACCCGTGAGTGTGCAAGAGGGGGCAGGGGGTGCCTCTATTCAGATAGAGGCTTCCAAAGGGGGCCTTTGCCCCTCTGTAAGGTTGGGGGACATAGACCAATGATGAACATGCCTCCCCCACCAGACTGAAGGGAGACGTCTCCTCTCCTCTTTCTGACTCGGGGATTCCCAAATGGGGCTCTGCCTCTTCTATCAAACTGAGCCTCCTCCATCAGACCGAGGCTGCTGATGGGGGCTTCCTCACCTTTCCTCTCATAAGAGGTACACCAGACTGAAAGTTTTACTACATAAAAGAGAAGACATAGTCTGAGAGTGAGGCATCCTTTTTCCTGCAGACAAGTGGTTCCTAAAACCGGAAATATCACCTCTTTCACCATATTGGGAATATGGGTTAATGACAAGAGTTTACCTCTCCTGTCTGATTAGAGGGACAGAGTAAGAATGAGTTATGCCTCCCTATTCAGGCCGGAAGATCCTGGGGGTTCATGTCTCTTCCTTTCTATTACAGTGAGAGTGGGAACAAAATTTTTACCATCAGATGGCAGAGTTTAAGCTCTCAAACTGAAATAAGGATGAACTTCATTAGGATAGAGGCTTCTATATAAGGAAACTCTGTCTCCTCCATCAAATTGGGAGTTCCCAAATGTTGGAGACTAGTACTCCCCCATCAGACTGGGAGCTCCCAGAGTCAGGGACTGTGACTCTTCCACCAGACTGGGAGCTCCCAGAGCCAGGGACCATGTCTCCTCCATCAGACTGGGAACTCCCAGAGTCAGGGACCGTGTCTCCTCCATCAGACTGGAAGCTCCCAGAGCCAGGGACCAAGTCTCCTCCATCAGACTGGGAGCTCCCAGAG
>CAUYRH010139647.1:0-25318 GCA_963574655.1 Perodicticus potto
TTTTTTTTTTTTTTTTTTTTTTTGTAGAGACAGTCTCACTTTATCGCCCTCGGTAGAGTGCCGTGATGTCACAGAGCTCACAGCAACCTCCAACTCTTGGGCTCAGGCAATTCTCTTGCCTCAGCCTCCTGAGTATCTGGGACTGCAGGTGCCTGCCACAATGCCTGGTGATTTTTTTGTTGCAGTTTGACCATGGCCCGGGTTTGAACCCTACACCTTCGGTATATGGGGCTAGTGCCCTACCCGCTGGGCCACAGGCGCCGCCCTGCAACTCCCTGTCTTTAGACACCTTTTCTGTAATAGTTTTCAATTCCAGAACATAAAATCTAATCTAAACAATCAGTATACAACAGTGGAAAAAATTCTGAATATCAGGACTTGGTAATAGCTCTTAGTAATAGCTCTTATTTTACCTAAAGGCTACTTAATGCTAGAACTATTTGAAATAATTTTTATGCATTTTCCACATAAAGTTAAGTGTGCCATGGAAGGGCCCATCATAGGGAATAAATCTTCCCAGTTTCTCTAGTACTGTCTGGAAACCATCAATGTTTAAATTTTGCAATTACAAAAACATGGGTTATCTTGATCTTATTCTGCTTTGTGTACCCTTCTTTGAAACCATCCTTATCTTTCTGTCTCCATTTTGATGACCATTATTTTGGTTTCTTAGAGCACATTGATTAGACAGCCTGAATAGCCATTTAGCTCCCTGTGTCATGTTTCTCAGGTCCTCGTTTAACAAACATTGTTTGTCTTGCGTGTCTACCAGTTGCCAGGTATGGATCTTGAGCATCAGAAGACATCATGGAATAGGGCAAGACAAGACCCTGTATCTCTGGACCTGGAGGAGACCCCTATTGCTGTGAAACCTAGAATAGGGGGCCAGGACCAATTTTAGTGAGAAAGTAAAGAATTGTGTTGGGTATTTAAGGGTAAGTAGGAGTTTTATGACTATACTTTCTAGGCAGAGGAAGTAGCCCTTGCAGTAGCTTGGAATCATGAAAACTTATGGTCAGCTCGTAGAAGAATGAAAAGTGTAGTGTGATTGAAGTCCAGGGTTTGGAGGAGGGGAAGGGGCCTGGGAATGCTAAGAGACGAAGTTGTAGAGGTGGGTTGGGGCAGGTGTTGGTTTGCATTTATCCTATAGGCAACAGGTGGCAAGAAAGGTGTTTATGTGGCAGAATATGTGTAGATTCTATGTACAGAAATAAATTGGTGGTGATACGGAAGCTGAATTAGCATAAAGGGATGAGTTGGAAGGTTGTTGCAGTTATTTAGAGGAGGCTAGATGGAAACTTAGGTTAGGGCAGGGGTAGTGGGAAAGAGAAAGAGGGCTGGATTTTGAAGAAGAATCACATGGATTTGCTGGTGAACTGGATTTGGAAAGTGGATTGAGAAAGCGCCTCATAGATAGAGACTGAGTAAAGCTGATTTCCAATATTGTTAAGCATGCTAGAGAATGCTAAAAGAGAGACTGGGGAAGAGTGATCTATGTTTTATGTATCTGGGGGTTGAATTTATTCAGTATATGGTTGGGAAATCAATGGGCTGTCCCTGAAGGTTTGAGAATCATCTGTTTGGGAATCAGTCAGAGATTCCCATAATGGTTGTATACCTGTGGGGGCGTGCATGCTGGGGTGATGTGTGTGTTTCAGGTCACCTAAAAGGATTTTCAAATTGTGACCCTGGGTGGGGATGATGGCTCATGCCTGTAATCCCAAGATTCTGGGAGGCTCTTGAACTCCTTGAGGACAGGAGTTCAAGACCATGCTGAGAAAGAGCAAGACCACATCTCTACTAAAAATAGAAAAAATAGCCGGGTATTGTGGCACGTGCCTATAGTCCCAGCTACTCAAGAGACTGAGGCAGGAGGATCGCTTCAACCCAAGAGTTTAAGGTTGCTGTGAGCTATGAAGCCACAGTACTCCAGCCTGGGGCAACAGAGTGAGACTAGGGCAAAAAAAAACACCTATGACCCTACCTGAGCTACTTAAACATTCTCTATGACACCCTCTAGAGAAGCCAAAAGGGCAAAAGAACAATATATTCAGAACCCTGAAAAATGCCAGGGGAAGTGGAGGAGGAAGAGGAATCTAAAAATGAATTTTGGAGAAGTGAGGAGAGACTCAGAAGACAAGAGTGCCCTGAAAGCTAAAGTTAAAGAGCTTCTCAAGGACATCAGTGGTGTCAAATGCCCTTCCAATCCCATCCAGAAACAATTGCCTGAAAAAAATCTTTCTTTTATATTCACTCCATATACATCTATTACCAGCAAGGTGAAATTCCTTGGCCTGCTTTTTAAGATTTCCACCTTTAAATTTGTACCTTCCATCCATGCTGTCTTCTCCCAACTTGACCATGAGCATAGTGGTTAAGGCAGAACCTGGCTGTGAGGCTTTGAATCCCAGTTCCTCCACAGGGGATCTTAACAGGTTCTTCTGTGCTGTGTTTGAATGTGTCCTCCAAATTTCACGAGTGGGAAACTGTGGGAGGTGGGACCTTTAGAGTCTCTGCCCTCATGAAAGAATTCACGGTGTTATCGTGAGAGTGGGCTAGTTATCGTGAGAATGGGTTCCCCGTAAAAGGCTGAGTTTGGCCTCCCTTTTCCTTTGCTCTCTTGTGCATCTTCTGTCACCCTTCTGCCTCCTGTCTTGGGATGATGTAGCAAGAAGGCCCTCGCCAGGGGTCAGCACCTTGATAGTGGACTTCTTAGCCTCAGATCTGTAAGATATAAACTTTTTAAAAAATTTCTCAATCTGTGGCATTTTGCTGTAGTAACACAAAGTTGACTATGACACTTATGGTTACTCTACGGCATTTCAAACCGGCCAGCTCAGGTGTATGAGCTCTGGTCAAGAGCTCTGGTCAAGCATACTGACTCTTCCTAAACATAGGACCTTTCTACTTAGTCTCATGTTTTCTTTTCTGTTGACTTTGTTCTCACCTGAAATACCTTTGTAATAGGTTTTCAACCTAAGACCCAGTCTAAGCAGTGGTTCTTATCCTTGGAACATATTAGAATCATTTGGAACATTAAACAAACTAAACCTATGGGCAGGTCATGTTTTAGACTCATTAAATCAGAATCTCTGGGGCTGGGATTGAAGCATCAATGCTTTTAAAAACTCCCTAAGTGGCTCTGTGCCTGTGGCTCAAGCAGCTAAGGCGCCAGCCACATATACCTGAGCTGGCGGGTTCGAATCCAGCCTGGGCCTGCCAAACAACCATGACGGCTGCAACCAAAAAATGGCCAGGCGTTGTGGCAGGCTCCTGTAGTCCCAGCTACTTGTGAGGCGGAGGCAAGAGAATCGCTTGAGCCCAGGAGTTGGAGGTTGCTGTGAGCTGTGGTGTCACAGCACTCTACCCAGGGCAATAGCTTGAAGCTCTGTCTCAAAAAAAGAAACAAAAAAAAAACCTCCCTAAGTTATTGTACTTAGCAGCTGAGTTTAAGGCCATTGCTTTAAATAAACTACCAATCCCTGGAGATACTCTTTAGTTAATCTAGATGGTTATTCATTCTTCTTTTAGCCTTTATAATCTTAGTGTGAATTGTATTATTTTTGTACTTATTGATATGTTACTTATAAAAAAACCATGAGTTTTTGTTGTTTTTTTTTGAGACAGAGTCTCACTTTGCTGCGTGGGTAGAGTGCTGTGGCATCATAGTTCACAGCAACCTCAAACTCTTGGGCTCAAGTGATTCTCTTGTATCAGTTTTTCATTTTTAGTAGAGGCAGGGTCTCACACTTGCTCAGGCTGGTCTCGAACTCCTGAGCTAAAGGGATCCACCTGCCTCAGCCTCCCAGACTGCTAAGATTACAGGTATGAACTACCATGCCCATCCCATAAGTTATTTTTATCTTGTCGTGTGCAGAATAATGCTTTTGCTGCAGAGGCCAGTGCAGACAGAACTATGCATCTATGAGTTCCTCTACTTATGATTGCTGGCTGACAACTGGGTTGGTTAATACCAGTCAGACATAAAACATGTTGTTTAGTATGCAGCAATGAGCTGGGAGTATTGCCACACCAGAATGTTCACAAAGAGACCTCATAAGACAAAATGTCATTACCACATGTGTCTGAGTCAATGACATGCCTTCATATTACATTAAACAAATTCTTTGTTGTTGCTTCTTTCATAGAAACCCACACAGGTTCTGAGGTTAGTCTCTATGGGTCTCAGTTAGGGGGGTGGTATTTCACTTCTTTACATTAAAAAAAGTTTAAGTGTAACATACATACATGAAAGTGCACAAATTATAAGTCTAAATTTTGCTGAATTATTCAGTGAACAAACCTGCATAGTCATCACCTCAGTCAAGAAATAGAGTATTACTAGCAACCCAGAAGCTCCTCTTGTTCTTGCCTCCAATTATTACCTTCTCTGTCCTTCACAATAGTGGGGCATTTAAATTTGGATTTTTGTTTATAGTGATCAGAGCCCCTCTAACTTCTCTTTCAAGGAGGTATATTTTGCTTGCCCATTAGGAGAACCTTTTAAAATTTGACCAAAGCCAGCAGCTCTTTTTCTATGGTTATTTCCCCCATCTGTTTAGAATTCACATCCACATTGTATTGTTGCCTCATCTAATCAAGCAAGGGAATGTTTCAAGAGCATGTGCTTCATAAACTACTTAATTTTCTGAAATACTCACTGCCAGGGGCTTAATGAGAAACCACCAAATCTTCTTTGGCCATAAGTTCATCTCAGGGTCTGTGTTTCTCGAAGAAGCGTGTAGCACACACAGGCTGCTGCAAATTAAAAAAGAATTATAGTTTTGCTTAGGTCAAAGTTGCTGTCATATTTGTAGCTGTAGTCATGTACCTTATTTTTCTTCATGCTATAAGCATTATAACATGTTGCACTTGCTTATTATAAGTAAAGTAGTTAACAACAATTATAGGATGGATCCAGTTTTCATGTTAATACAGAGCAAACATGTCTGGAAACTATCTGCAAGGATGTATGTCATGGAATCTAGGCTGCCTTAATAGTAAGACTTGGCTTTATTTTATTCTTGGTCATTCTCATAAGATACTACGAATACTGAGTCATTTTTTAAAAGTCTTTTTTTTTAGAGACAGAGTCTCACTTTGTCACCCTCGGCAGAGTGCTGTGGCGTCACACAGCTCACAGCAACCTCCAACTCCTGGACTTAGGTGATTCTTTTGCCTCAGCCTCCCGAGTAGCTGGAACTACAGGTGCCCGCCACAATGCCTGGCTATTTTTTTGTTGCAGTTTGGCCGGGGCCAGTGCCTTACTGAGCCACAGGCACCACCCTAAAAGTTTTTTTTTTTTTTTTTAAGAGGTGGGATGGGGTAATCAGCCTAGGTGTTAGTCAGGCTGGGGTGCAGTGGCACTATCATAGCTTACTGCAGCCTCAAACTCCTGGGCTCAAATGATTCTCCTACCTTGGCCTCCCACATACTACCACACCCACTATATTTTACACTTATTTTGTAGAGATAGGGTCTCACTATGTTGACCAGGCTAGCCTTGAATTCCTGGCCTCAAGTGATCCTCCTGCATTGGCCTTACAAAGTGCTGGAATTATTAGTTTGAACCACTACATCTAGCTCTGAAAGTTTTAAAATAATGCCAAAGGCATTGATTGGTCTTGAGAAAAATTATTAAAATAATTCTTAATTGGATTTACAGACTTTAATTCAGGCAAGAAATAAATAGAATGGAATGAAATAATTAGAATACAATATCCTAGATAGCACAGACTTGGGGGAAATAAAAGACCAGAATAGGATAAATATAAATACATATACATTAACTAGAATAAATATAATTGAAGAACAGGTGATGAGAACCTTGAAACCTTATAATAAATCTAAAAAGACTCTTAACCTATTCTGAGGTCTGCAGGTACCATATAGAATAATTGATTGTTGGTTTTCTGGCTGTATGTTTTGATAACTGTTACTTAAAATTTATTTAACATAGTGTTTATATGTTAACGAGAGGATGTGGGTCCTGGATCCATTCACACTTTCCCCTCTCCAGGATCAATCCTTCTATTGTTTTGAAGGCTTACTTTGGTTGTTTGCAAAGTACAGAGTTACTGCTAGTATCAAATGTGCCTCATAGTCACTAAGGAATTATCCCGAAAGGAACACCAGATAAATGTGGACATCGCTGAAGGGGCAACATCATGTTTTTCATTTTTTCATCCCAACTGTCTTCTAATTCAGAAAAAACGGAACTGTCCAAGATCACTTTTTTCAACAGAAAGATCAGGACAATAGAGCCTCTACTAGATGTTGACCTGCTGCTGTGCATAATATAGTACCAGTTGTTCAGTTGCTCTATTTGTAAGTCCAAGAAAGTGATATTTATGAGATCGTGGAGTGTGGCTGTTATTACATGACTGTTACGAACTCAATGTTGGATGAGAAATTGCAATTCTTTTTAAACAGAAGCAATTGTTCTCTGTATCTCATTCTTCTAAACCAGTCCTTCCCAGTAGATTTTTCTGCATTGATGGAAATGTTCTGTTTCTGTACTATCCAATATAGTAGCTACTAGCCACATGTGGCCATTGAGCTCTTAAAATATGGCCAGGGGCTTGAGGAAATGAATTTTTAGTACTGTTTTATTTTAACTAATTTATGTAGTCAGATGTGGCTAATGGCTACTGAATTGGACAGCATCATTAAGATTGTGTGTTTGTGTTAACCAAGAAATAATCTTAAAATACATAATAATGGACCATATTGAGTTATATATTTACTTTGGAGTTGTTAAATTTCTTTGTATTAACACATCAAAATAGCATAATTCAATGTAACTCATGCTTCACTCTCAGAAATAAACTTATTTTTGAATAACATTTTGGGAGGGGGAGGATTTAAAGCAATGGAAATTTATTGTCTCACAGTTCTGTAGGCTAAAAGTCCAAAATCAATGTGTTGACAGGGCTAGTTCCTTCTGGAGGTGATAAGAGAGAATTTGTTCTATCTTCTTTCCTGACTCATGGTGGTTGCCAGCAATCCTAGTCATTCCTTGACTTAAACAAGATAATGTTTTTTAAGTCATTGGTGTGGGAATTTCTTTCTTTTTTTTTTTTGAGACAGAACCACAAGCTGTTGCCCTGGATAGAGTGCTGTGGCATCACAGCTCACAGCAACCTCCAATTCCTAGGCTCAAGCAAGTCTCTTGCCTCCGCCTCCCAAGTAGCTGGGACTACAGGTGCCCGCCACAACGCCCGGCCATTTTTTGGTTGCAGCCGTCATTGTTGTTTGGTGGGCCTAGGCTGGATTCGAACCCGCCAGCTCAGGTGTACGTGGCTGGTGCCTTAGCCCATTGAGCCACAGCACCGAGCCAAGTGGTGTGGGAATTTCTTAAAGATGTTTGCCTATTAACTTGAAAGTAAGGAGATGAAGAACAGACATTTCTCTTTTTATAGGGATGCCTGTATTTAGCACACAGTAAGCAAAAAAACTGGTTTTCAGTTGTCAAACTATAGATTGTAACAGAACTTTATTTTTAAGTTTGCTTGGTAATTTCTTAGGTTCCTTAGAATCACATTCTCATTGCTTCTTGACTCTGAGCAAAATATTTGGCTTCTTCTAGTCCTTATCTTTTTATTTTTTAATTTTTTTAGAGACAGAGTCTCACTTTGTCACCCTTGGTAGAAACCTGTGGCATCACAGCTCACAGCAATCTCCAGCTCTTGGGCCTAGATAATTCTCTTGCATCAGTCTCCTGAGTAGTTGGGACTACAGGCACCCACCACAATGCCCAGCAATTTTGTTGTTATTGTTGTTGTTGCATTTTGTCTAGGTCTGGGTTTGAACCTGCCACCCTCAGTATTTGAGGCCAGCGCCCTACTCACTGAGCTACAGGTGCCGCCCGTCTTTATCTTTTTAAAAATTTATCGTGTTATGACAACCTGATACAGCTTTTCCTGTGTCGATGTAGCCCATCCTTACCAAAATAATTTCATCACTATCCAAAACTGGAACAATAAATTGTGTTGGTTGAAGCCCTCTTCTGGCTTCCTGGCCAAATTTTAGTTTTGAAGTTTTCGCATATCACTTGGTATTATTTGAGGCAAGACAATTCAGTGTAGCAGTGAGCTAAAGAGCTGGTCTTTGTACTCTTGAAACTTTACTTTGCATTTCATCAGTGAAGGCACTGGATTTTATGATTATATAGGTAAAAGAAGAACAATTTGAGACCCATTCTGACTCTGTGCCAACAGTAATTTTCATATGTTCTTTTAAGAATTTACATTAACTGAAAAAAAGGCCAGAAGTACCAGAAGTTCAAGAATCTGGCTATAGAGGTGATTATAAAAAAGAAAAACTGAGAGGGCAATGGAAATACATTGTACAGCATTAAAATGAAAGAAATTGGTTTTGTTCAAATGGTAGGTCCCCATATAGGTATCTGCCTTTGAGGTAACTGGTGAATGGGAATGTGTGGTGTTCATAGTGAGACATTGTTCCAGGTTTGGAATCCTGATTCTTCTACAACATAGCTGTGTACCTTCAGGTGGATTTACAAGCTCTTAGGGCCTCAGTTTTCTCGTTTGTAAAGTGAGGATAAAAATGTCCACTTTGAAACATTAACAGGATAGTGTTTGTGAAATGCCTGGGATCTGGTTGTCATTAAGTAAATGGTAGTTAGTAATATTTGTCCAGCCTAACCTAGGGCTAGAGTAGTATAACCAATTCTACCTCTATTGCCTTCTTATATTTTTTCCTTTTCTTTCTCTTTCTTTTTTTTTTTTTTTACCTTAGTGGAACCTACTAGTCTCAGAACCAGGGTGGGGATGGGAAGCAATATCCCCATGATGTTGGTGTTGTAGAGTGGTGTGTTTTATTTATTTATTTTAGTTATTATTTTTTTTTTGAGGCAGAGTCTCATTAGGTTGCCCTTGGTAGAGTGCTGTGGTGTTACAGCTCACAGCAACCTCTAACGCTTGGGCATAAGTGATTCTTTTGCCTCAGCCTCCTGAGTAGCTGGGACTACAGGTACTTGCCACAATGCCCAGCAATTTTTTGTTGTTGTTGCAGTTGTCATTGTTGTTTAGCTGGCCCGGGTATGTGTAGCTGGGGCCCTGCCCAATGAGCTACGGGAGCCACCCAAGAGGTGTTTTAGTAATTTCAAGTAGAACCTGGCTATTTTCTTTCAAATAAGATCAATTCCATGGTCCTCTTCCAAACACAGGAAGAGGACCTGTGTAGTAAGAATATAGTTTATTAATTCCTGTAGTAAGAATATAGTTTATTAATTTTCAGCAAAACCTCTTGTTGAGAACTCTATAAAAAAATGAACCATTGACTTTCTAGAGTTTTATGTATAAGGAGGACTAAAAGGTCCATGTAAGCTCTTTGAGGTCAGGGAGATGGTTAACAAATGTCCCGATGTTCCCCTGTGCCCTGTATCTAGCAGCCACTTTGTACACGATTATTAAACTGAATAAGACTGACATGTTTATGTAAACTGTTTGCTACCAAATGAACGTAGTAAGTTTGTACACATCATCATAGTGATCATAGCCCCTTACTTTTGTGGTCTGTTGCATGTTGCATAATTTTACCCAAAATATAAAATTATTACAAATAATTTTTATTTATTGTAATAATTATTACAATATTATTTTTTATGTCTTTATTATAAATTGTTTTTAATGTCTCAAAATGGGAAAAATACAATTGTGATGGTAATCTGGCATCACAAAAAGAAAGTGAAGGATACATGATATATGTAAAGTTACATAAATTCCACTAAAGTATGCCCTCCTTAATTTAGGTCTATAATGAGAAGGGCATTGATATTGGTCAAATTCTATTTTTTTTCCACTGGCTCTGGTAAAGCACCAGTGTCGTCAATCCCTGACTGACTGAGGGTTTTGTAATGCTGTGTTGCTGATCTAATGTCAGTGAACTGCCAGTTCTCTGACAGTTGGAACAGCTAATATCCATTCCAGTGCTTGTTAATGACAAAGCTGGTCAACTCCTGATTGTGGAATACATTTAGCACAGGTGCAGGGAGGAAAGCCATTGCAAGACCACAGTAGAGCAATGTCCTAACTTGTGATTAAAATAAAAATGCAGACAATACTTTTAACCTGTTATGTGTAAGATAAAAAGAGATGTGGTGAAAGACTTTAGGACCACATCCTTATATATTATCCATACCTTTAGAAATTATTTTATTGGCTCAGCGCCTGTAGCTCAATGGGCTAAGGCGCCAGCCATGTACACCTGAGCTGGCGGGTTTGAATCCAGCCCGGGCCCGCCAAACAACAATGACGGCTGCAACCAAAAAGTGGCCGGGCGTTGTGGCGGGCGCCTGTAGTCCCAGCTACTTGGGAGGTGGAGGCAGGAGACTCGCTTGAGCCCAGGAACTGGAGGTTGCTGTGAGCTGTGATGCCACAGCACTCTATCCAGGGTGACAGCTTGAGTCTCTGTCTCCAAAAAAGAAATTATTTTATTATTTAATGGTTAGACTATGGGTAGAAAACCTAATTGGTTCTCATTTATATGAACAAGGAATTTTTTTTATGAATTGTTAGGTACTTTGAGTTCTTTTTGACACTTACTTAACATAATGAAACCTTGTCACAGTATTTGGATAGCCTTAAAAGTAACTGAAATACTGTGTATTCCTGTTGACTCCCTCTCACTCTGCTAGACCATAAATACATAATAGGTGTTTAATAGGTCTGTAGATTTGGAATCTTTTGAAAAAGAAAGGAAAGGAGTTTCTAACCACTGGAATCCTCCACTGAAGACTCCCTTCTCCTAGCCCATCCTCTTTCAAATAGAACAAGAGTAGTAATCATAACCCCCAAAATAAGTATTTGAGTGTTTTCTAATTGCCACAAAGCACTAGATGGTCCCTGCCTTCTAGAGCAAAGTATTATATAGTAGTTACATTTGGATAACTGATTTTATTCCTTATTTTAGCCTAATCATAATTGCTTTTTTTAAAAAAAAAATGCTGCTGTACCATCAACTGGAATGCAGTAGTTGCCCTTACTCATCCCACTACCAAATAACACAACTAAAGAAAATCTAACCTTGTGTAAAAACAAGGACGTCCAAGAATTTCATATTTACTTGAATCTTTTTTAAACCTTGTTTCTCTTTTCCTCTGTACACTCTTATTTGAATGCCAAGACATATAATTTAGGGTTAGGAGGGACTTATCTAGTCCACTTGTCTGGTTTTACAGAGGCCCACAGAGATCAAATGATTTTCAGAAACCCATATTTCTATCTAGTGGCAGACGAGGGGCTGTAGATTGTAGATTCTGGACCTGTGGAGAATATTTTAATTGCTCTCTACATTGACCTAACCATCATCCTGTTCTATATGTGACACTGATACTTACCCATTTGCAGATACCATTTGTCCTCTTATCAGAAGAGTTCCTACACAAGTATATTCTCTAATTCCCCAATTTTGCACATGTGGAAGCTGATGCTCTGAGTTGTAAATTGCCAAGGTCACACTACTATGTTAGTAGCATAACCAGGACTAGTGCCTGGGTAGCCTGACTTCTATCCAGCGCAGAGCTCTTTCCGTTGGGTGGCCATCAATTCAGTTCCCCTTTACAGTTTACCCTACATTTGCATACAGCCAAAAGAGGTCTTACTGATATTTTCGGCTTTGGAAATCAAACCTTAAAGCTTAAAAAACAAATCATAGTTTGGATGTTTGCTCAGGAATAGATTTATGTCTTTGCCCCAGATATACATTTGTACATATATTGGGAAAATATGCTTGGTGTAGTATGACTCTCAGATCTGCAGTCTTTAAACTTGATCTTCTGTTTATAGATGTCCTTGGGCAAAGACGATATGAAGTAGAATATTCTGTTTAGTATTCAAGGCCCTAAATCAGTGCCCCTCTGAAGGAAAAATAAGGATGCCTCTTAAGAAAGATATTATTATTTTTTATTTGAAAATCAATCTAACATAATTTATAAAATATGAAAAATAATAATGAGGATATACCTTAAAGAAGGATTCTTTTTATTTGAAAACCAATCCAACCATCAGCGCCCGTAGCTCAGCGGGTAGGGTGCCAGCCACATACACCAAGGCTGGCGGGTTCTAACCTGGCCTGGGCCAGCTAACCAACAATGACAACTGCAACAACAACAACAAAAGTAGCTGGGCGTTGTGACAGGCACCTGTAGTCCCAGCTACTTGGGAGGCTGAGGCAAGAGAATCGCTTAAGCCCAAGAGTTTGAGGTTGCTGTGAGTTGTGACACTACAGCACTCTACCCAGGGCAACAGTTTGAGACTCTGTCTCAAAAAAAAAAAAAAAAGAAACCCAATCCAACCTAATTTGCCAAATGTGGAAAAGCATAATGAAGAAAATTAAAATCATTAACAGTTTTACTACCCAGTAATAATCATGATTATGTTGATATATTTCCTTATAATCGTTAATGTTTGTGTTTAAAGCGGTATTTATAGGATTGTCATGATACAGTTTATAAAATTTCATATTTGACATGATAAGGATATTTCTGTCATTTTATACACTGAGTATAAATACCACTTATTAATGAAGGCATGCCACAGTTTATTTAATCAAACCCCCATTGTTGGCTATATTGTTATTCTTTCCAGTATCTTACTATTTGTAACAACATCTCAGGTAGGGCAAACAATGTAGGTGACATGTTGGTTGTTTCTTTTCAATATTAAAAATTGCTTCATAAGAAAGAAAATCAGATTATTTGCCTTCTGTAGATGGCAAATATTCTAAACATTCTTTTCTTGTCAGTTGCATGTGCTTGTTTTCATTGAGCTGTTGGAGATTGAAGCTGAGGGATTGAAGGGACAATTGGTCCCAATGGCACTCCTTTGTACTTCCTTTACCTCCCTAGATTAAATTAGTCTAAGAAATCACTTAGAGCATATGTAATAATCTTAAAGTCATTTTCCAAACATTGAAGTTATTAAGTGCTTTAGAAAACGACCAACCGATGTGTCTAACATTTTTCTCACTCATGATATTATAGAAGTAATTCCCCATTACTTGTGAATATACGTCCTAAGCATTCGTAGAGCATGTGTTTCTCCCCAAAATTATTCTCTAGAGAAACAAGTATTGAATTGATATTGGATTTTAAATACAGAAGACATAGGAGCAAATTTTTATGAAATATACGTACCCAAGTACAGAAGCATCACATTGTTTTGTAGAAAGAGGAATTTTTGCTCAACTTTGAGATAAAGGATACTTTAATTTTTGATATTTTGGGCAATAAATTCTCAGTTATTGAGGTGCAAAAAAGCTGATAAAACCTTTACACCACTATTAGCACTTAGGGCAAAGGAAAGGAGTATGCAGGCCCTCTTTAGTGACATGCCCCTTGATACACCCAAATGGAATTAAATTTCTTTTTGTGTAGAATCTAAATTTTACATATGATTCAAATGTACTCATCATACTGTCTCATTTCTTCATGATGTATGTCCCACAAAACAATGGACAGTAATTCTATGGGTTATGGCCGTTTTGTTTGTATGCCCAGCACTTCTTTTGCACAGAGCCTGACTCCCGGTACCTGTTCACTACTAGCTTTTGAATGAATAGAGGAGCCTGACTCATATTCATAACTTTCTTTTGAATGAATAAAGGAATGAATGTGGTACTGTCAAGACACATTCTTCTCTGTTCCTCAGACTATAGGAGTCTACTGGTTTCCCCAAGTAAAGAATTTAGGTATGAAAATCTGCTTGCACTAGTGCTATTGGGTAGAGTCATAACTGATTAAACATGTACTAAAATTGTTTTAGAGAGTTGATCTTTATTCTTTAGATACTTTGGTAACTAAAGAATGGAAAACCACATGTACTTACTATTAAACTGGAACTAACTAAAGAACACACCTGCACTTAGAAGTAAAATTTAATGGAAAGCAAATGGGGGAGGGCCTAAAACCTACCTTGTGGGTACATTGAACACTATCTGGATGATGGGCACTATAAAAGTGATCCATGTGACGGAAAATATTTGTACCACCATAATACTTTGAAATTTAAAAAGAAAGGGTTGTTGTTAACCTAAAGCATAATTTTGCAAAGTGTGTTTTGTGGGACACTAGTCTTGCAAGATGCACTTAGAAAAAGTGCTTCTAGTCCTAAGTTTGGGAAACAAAGCACACTACATTCCTTCCTTGAAGATTAGCCACGCACATTAGCACACTGAAGGTTTTGGGAAATTGAGCAGCTACCTGTTTCTTTATGTAACTTAAGAGTTTAATTTATGTGACTATATCTACTTTTTAATTTAATATCTCTTTCTCTCTCTTCTCTCGTCATTTATCTACTTTTTTTTTTTTTTTTGAGACAGAGCCTCAAGCTGTCACCCTGGGTAGAGTGCCGTGGCATCACAGCTCCTAGCAACCTCCAATTCCTGGGCTCAAGCGAGTCTCCTGACTCTGCCTCCCAAGTAGCTGGGACTACAGGCCCCGCCACAACGCCCGGCCATTTTTTTGGTTGCAGCCGTCATTGTTTGGCGGGCCCAGGCTGGATTCGAACCCACCAGCTCAGGTGTACATGGCTGGCGCCTTGCCCCGTTGAGCCACAGGCGCTGAGCCTATTTATCTATTTTTAAGAGTAAGCAATGTAAACATGAAATTTAAAAGCTTTGGTTTTGCAACCACATAGATTTAGGTAAAGTTCCAATTCTACCATTTACTTGTTATTGAACCTTAAGCAAATGATTTCTTTAAGCTTTAGTTTTCTCACTTGGAAAAATGATGTAGTGATAATGGTTGCATCAAAAAAGTTATTGTGTATATTAGATGAACTCATGCGTAAAATGTGCATGCACAATGCCTGGGACATGCTGTGTGCTCAGTCAGGTTTCACTGTTATTAGCAAGGTAAATTGGCTTATGCCTGTAATTTCAGTGACTCTGGAGGCTGAGGCAGAAGAATTGCTTTAGGCCAGGAGCATAAGATTAGCCTGGGTAACATGCTGAGACCCTTATCTCTTTTAAAAAAAAAAAATTAGCTGGGCATGGTGGTGCCTGCCTGTAGTCTTACCTACTTTGGAAGCTAAGGCAGGAGGATCCCTTGAGCCCAGGAGTTCAAGGCTGCAGCCTGGGCAACAGACAGAGGCACTGTCTCTCTCTTTTTTTTTTTTTTAAAGAGACAGGGTCTTTCTTTATCGCTCTCGGTAGAGTGCCATGGCGTCAGCTCACAGCAACCTCCAACTCCTGGGCTTAAGTGATTCTCTTGCCTCAGTCTCCCGAGTAGCTGGCACTACAGGCGCCCACCACAACACCTGGCTATTTTATTTTTATTTAATTAATTAATTAATTTAGTTTTTAGAGATGGAGTCTTACTTTGTTGTCCTCAGTAGAGTGTCATGTGTCACAGCTCACAGCAACCTCCAATTCCCGGGCTTAGGCAATTCTCTTGCCTCAGCCTCCCGAGTAGCTGGGACTATAGGTGCCCACCACAACGCCTGGATATTTTATTTTTATTTATTTATTTTTTAGAGACAGAGTCTTACTTTGTCACCCTCGGTAGAGTGCCGTGGCGTCACAGCTCACAGCAACCTCCAACTCCTGGCTTAGGCAATTCTCTTGCTTCAGCCTCCTGAGTAGCTGGGACTATAGGCGCCCACCACTACACCTGGTTATTTTATTTTTATTTATTTATTTTGTTTATTTATTTTATTTTTTAGAGACAGAGTCTCACTTTGTTACCCTTGGTAGAGTGCTGTGGCTTCACAGCTCACAGCAACCTCTAGCTCTTGGGCTTAGGTGATTCTCTTGCCTCAGCCTCCCGAGTAACTGGGACTATAGGCACCTGCCCCGACTCCCGACTATTTTTTTGTTGCAGTTTGTCTGGGGCTGGGTTCGAACCCGCCACCCTTGGTATATGGGGCCGTTGCTGTACCCACTGAGCCACAGGTGCCACCCGAGGCACTGTCTCTTTAAAAAAAAAAAAATTGGTCTTTGCTATATGCCTTGGAAAACAGTGAACCACAGATAATGACATGAAAGGGTGTGATGGAATTCTCTGACCTTGGTCTAATTCAATTAGTTTGTCTATGATTAAATTATGACTTCATAAGTTAGATAAATGTGTCTCCCACTCTGTGGCTCTGTAGAAGCTCTCATAACCCATCTATTTTGTTGTCCTCAGATTAATTCTCTCATATCTTTCTTCCTTATTTCTGATGGGAAGGTTTTAAGGATATTGATAAAAAGGCAGATATAGTTAAAAGGATGTCAAAGATGATAAAGGGTCTAGAAGCCATTCTTATGAGGGATACTAAGTCTGGAAAATAGAACATATTAAAGGATTATAACACTAGAGATAGATTAGACTTCTGTATCACCCTACAATGCACAATTAGGATCTAAAGAGAGGAGTTACAAAGTGGTTTAACATGAGGAAGGGCTTATAAACAATTAAAGGAATTCAACAAGAAAAAAGAATTACTTCTGCCATAAGATACACTTTCGGAGGTGTTAGGAGAGAGTTTGAAGACTTGTTAGAGTAAGGCATTGTTCCATTTGTTCTGGAGATAATAAAGGGGGTTAAGAAATAAAAATGCAAAACAGGACATGATATGGAGAATAATGGGAGACTATTGTCAGGTGAGAACAGAAAAATTTACTTCTATCTCTGGACATCGGGGTGTGCTTGCTGAAGGACACGTCCTGTGGGATGGTCCTTAAAAGAAAGAAAGTTTGGAGCATGAGATTGGGGGGAGGGTCAATTTCTCTAGCATACATTCCCTACTCATGATAATTAATAGAATCAGCACATCTTATGAAACAAATTATATGTTGGTATCCCTATTTTGATAACTTATGTGCCTCTCTCTTTACATTTCCTTCCCTTTATTGGCATTGACATGTCATTTTATTCCCATCCAAAAAATCAGTGAGATTATGAGCATTAAATTAATTGAGCTCGTGTTCATAAAATTTACTTCAGTAGAAAAATAGTGTTCTACCATGTAATTGGACAAAAGAAAGAACCAAATAACTAGACATTATCACTCCAATAGTGTATTATGAAAATCAGGGATATTCTGACTCGGCCCCTGTGGCTCAAGTAGCTAAGGCACCAGCCACGTACACCTGAGCTGGCCGGTTCGAATCCAGCCCGGGCCCGCCAAACAACAATGACGGCTGCAACCAAAAAATGGCCGGGCGTTGTGGTGGGCGCCTGTAGTCCCGGCTACTTGGGAGGTGGAGGCAGGAGACTCGCTTGAGCCCAGGAATTGGAGGTTGCTGTGAGCTGTGATACCACGGCACTCTATCCAGGGTGACAGCTTGAGGCTCTGTCTCAAAAAAAAAAAAAAAAAAGAAAATCAGGGATATTCTTTTTAATAATTTTCATGAGTTGTATCTGGGAACAAGTAGGGTATTAAGCTTTGTGTCTAGTATGAGTGATCTGGAATTTTGAAAAAGTTTGAATGTCACTTTTATTTTTTTTTAATCATATTGGTTTATTTTTTTATTAATTTTTTTGTTAAATCATAACTTTGTACATTGATGCATTTATGGGATTCAGGGTACTGCTTCGATATACAATGTGAAATGTTTACATTGAACTAAGTAACACATACATCACAATTATACTCATTTCTTAATAGTTTTGAAATGTACCATTGCATCATGCACATTAGGTGAGGTCCCCCCAAATACCCTCCCGCCTTCCATATCCCCCATCCCCTCCCCTCTCTCTCCTCTTCCCTTTTAAAAGTCACTTTTAAAGGGTGCATAGTCATCCTCAGTATGCCCTTTAGGTATTTCTTCAGCTTGCTTAACATTAAAAGACCTTAAGCATAATACTTTTTGCAAATATTTTTTTCTTTTTGAGATAGAGCCTCAAGCCGTCATCCTGGATAGATTGCTGTGGCATCACAGCTCATAGCAACCTCCAATCCCTGGGCTCAAGCGAGTCTCTTGCCTCCGCCTCCCAAGTAGCTGGGACTACAGGTGCCCGCCACAACGCCCGGCCATTTTTTGGTTGCAGCCGTCATTGTTGTTTGGCGGGCCCGGGCTGGATTCGAACCCGCCAACTCAGGTGTACGTGGCTGGCACCTTAGCCCATTGAGCCACAGGCACAGAGCCTGCAAATATTTTTTTCAATGTCCTCATCTAGAAAGCGACCTCAGTTCTTCAGCACCCACAGCAGCTCTCTTGATTTTCTCTTTCGAAGAGAAAATAATAGAAGAATGTGGCTGACAGTGCTTATACCAGTTAGAGTGTTTTCAGTCTTCTAGGAACAGAATATGTTTTTCTACTGACTTATATATGGAGAAACTTCTGTGTAAAGTTCTTTCCTTACTGGGTCTGCCAATAGGAATGCTGCCACTTACACCAAGGAAAGGGCACAAGATAAAACACCCCAGCTCTGAATGTTTTCCTGACCATCTTTTGCCCCACAGTTGAGGCAACATGCACAATTTTGAAGCTTTAGGAGTAGCAGACAGCCTGTAGTGCCTTTTTGTTCAAGGGACCAAGGTGAAGCAGCCCCGTCCGATGCTCCTTGAGCCCCTTCTGGTGGCCTCGCTCACCTTCTGCTTTGCAGAGTTAGGCAGCTGGGCTTGGTGTCCTTTGTTCCTAACTCTGGATGAAAGACGGAAAGGACTTAGAGTTGGCTTTGTTTTCTCAGAGAGCTAAAGGCAGTATGGAGGGACATGAAGTAAGTCCCCTTGGCCTTTCAAAAATATACATCATTTTTACTTTTTGTAACAGCTTATAATAATTTTTAAGACATATTCTTTCAAATGACATTAAATACACATAAAAATATATGCTTCTTACTGAAAGTCCTAAAGCCAAAAATGTTTAAAATGCAGATTGATTGAACTTAGAGTTGGTGGGTAAGGAGATAATTCGCTCCAGTAACTTTTATATAAAGATTGCCAATTATTAGAGGAAGGGGAAACCTTCCCTTAAGTCTGATTGCATTTCATAGTTTACTTTAAGAAAAACTGTCTTGAAGTTTTGAATTGTTAAATTTAGAAGCTCTAAAAACATTTTTTGCATTATATGTTTGTGGTTAAATTTTAACATTCTCATGATTTATATGATGTATGTTCTTCTTTTGAAAAATTCATAGAAATTTTTCCTATTTTCTATTTCTGAGGTCCAAATATTGAATTTCCTTCTATCATATATGTTGTTAGAGCATTGGGTTCTTTATGAATATGTCTTTTTTTTAATAATCTGCTTTAATTTTTATTTATTTATTTATTCTTTTTTTGAGACAGAGCCTCAAGCTGTCGCCCTGGTTGGAGTGCCGTGGCATCACAGCTTACAACAACCTCAAACTCTTGGGCTTAAGCGATTTGCTTGCCTCAGCCTCCAGAGTACCTGGGACTACAGGTGCCCACCACCATGCTCGGCTACTTTTCGGTGGTAGTTGTCATTGTTGTTTGGCGGGCCCAGGCTGGATTCGAATCTGCCAGCTCTGGTGTATGTGGCTGGCACCTTAACTGCTTGAGCTACAGGCACTGAGCCTATGAATATGTCTTGAGCAGTGTTTTCAACTGTTTTTATCTCACAGCACACTTAAACCTGTAGTTAAAGTTCCACGGTACCGTGACATTATGTTGATTGACAAAAAAGAATAAAAAAAAAGAATGTATGTACTGTGCTTTGAACTTCTTTTGAGAACAATTTAATTAATGATCTTTAAAAATTCCTGCAGCACATTTAAGATCTTTTCATGGCACACCAGTTGAAAAATCCCTGGTCTTGAGTGAGAGTAGGCATGTCCTCCTTTTGCCCTCTGAGTCAAAGGCCCATTCTTGAATTTGAACACTGCCTGTAAGGATGTGACCTGTTTGTGTATCAGCTGGGGCAACCGAGGTGTTTTGTCAATGACTAATTTCTCCAACAGCTAACACAACAGTAACTTTCCTTGTTCCTTCTAGGATTCGTTCAGAGATCTCAATCTACATGACGGGGAGGGAAGGTTTGCTGAACAGGGCAAGTGTTTTTAGTGGAGCAATGCCTCACCTGAGCCTCTGGTTCTCTCAGGCTCACTCTAATGACTGCAGTAGTAGCAATCTATTGTGTTTGGGAAGAGAGATTCCAAATTAACATTTTTTTTCTTTTGCAAAAGTATAAATTGCTCAAAAAAATTAGTGATAAAACAGATCTGGTGCTTTAACGTATGTATGTTAGCTAAATATTTATCATGCTATTGACATGATTATGTTGCATTTTATACTGGGTGGATTTTTGACTTTTCAGTCCTATACAAGTAACCCCTGAATAATTCCCTGAGCAGCACTTTTCCCCTCAATGATCTCAATCTATTTCTTATTCTCACCAGCTCACTTTGGTAGTGGGCCCCTATTTGCCACAATAAATCCTACCTTCAAGAAAGGAACTGAGACTAGGATAATCATGCATTATCAGACTGTAATGGGGAATTGTTAGTAATCACCCTGGGATAATAGATATAAACCCATATTGTCCCAAAACTTATGGTCATCCTACTCAGTGCACAGTAGGGCCTGTGTTTTAGTTGATGATATATTACAAATATGCCTCTCTGTGAACTGTTTTCATTATAACAGATCTAAAAGCTTTACCTTAAAAAAGAGAAAGCATCAGCTCGGTGCCTGTGGCTCAAGCGGCTAAGGCGCCAGCCACATACACTTGAGCTGGTGGGTTCGAATCCAGCCCAGGCCTGCCAAACAACAATGAAGGCTGCAACCAAAAAATAGCTGGATGTTGTGGCAGGTGCCTGTAGTCCCAGCTACTTGGGAGGCAGAGGCAGGAGACTCGCTTGAGCCCAGGAGTTGGAGGTTGCTATGAGCTGTGATGTGATGCTATGGCACTCTACCCAGGGTGACAGCTTGAGGCTCTGTCTCAAAAAAAAAAAAAGAAAGCATTCTACTAATGTGGATTTTCAGAGCTCAATTACCAGTAAGGAAACTACTAGAGTCGGAACAAGTACAAAACCCCTAAAAAAGAGTTTGGTGAATTACTCTGAACAAATTTAGGGTTGGTTTCATCTTCCACTTTTGAGTTGTCTCAATCCTTAAGTATCTTCAAAATAAGAAAAATAAATTGGATTATCAATAGTAGGACAGAAAAATTAACTGTATATTTAATTTAGCCTTTTTGGGGAGAGGGGTCCACAAAAAGTGATTTAAAATATTTGTTAATTTAATAAGCTTATATATTATCTTTAGTATGACTGTCCTTTAAAAATGACAAACATAAGAATTATATGATATTTGGTGGATTTTATATTATCTAGTAGCCATGTCTTTTTCCTTTGTTATTCTTTATTTTTATCTTGAGGTTGCTTCTTGTATTTCTGCATTTAGGAAGGAGATGGCAGTGTTGAGCCTCAGCTCTGACTTACCACTATTTGAAGGAGCTTAAAATACTTCATTGAGAAGTATCATTTTAGCTAAGCTCAGTTTATCTCTTGGGATTTCATTTTTTACCCTCCCCCACTACTTTGTATACCCATGTGGGAAGTGCAGGAGTGCTCTAATATATATCATATTAGATCTGTCGTACAAGGATGCTGTTAAATTACTGATTCTGATTTCTACATGTCTAAGAATGCCGACTTAAGGGATATATAGAAAAAACTCTTCTATAACAGAGAGCCAGATCTAAAATGCAAAAGTATGTTTATGATGTGCCTGTTTTCCTAAGGCTTTGACAGGAAAAATTAACTTTACATTTCCAGCATACAGAACACTTTACTGAGCCACATCTTGTATGGTAAATAAACTTCTCTCTGGGAATAAATTTTTCACCATTTCTTTTTTTAGGGCAATAGGATACTACTAAGAAAATGACTTTTTGAAGTGCAGATGCCCCCCCAAAAAGTTTAGATGATAAGAAGAATTATTTACTTAGTCTCCATTCACTTCCACTGTTTTGCCTGCATTCCAGATTTCAAAAGGATGATTCATGTACCTTTTAGCTCTATGTTGAAAAATAAAATGAGTAACAGTGCCCTTTGTCAATATCAAGAGTAATTAAACAGTACCTATTTTAAAGCTATGAACTATAAGAAACCAGAATGCTACCATGTAAAGCTGTAGTAAGTTGTTTTTAAAAGTATAAGCCAAGATTAGCACACTAAGCTGCCATGTCAAAGAATCTGAATCGGCAGTTGGAATGGCACCCAACACTACAAGTTATGTTTTGAAAAGCTGTCCTGCCATGCTTAAAATATGTAAAAGCAATATTTTAACATGTGAGATTATGTGGTTTTCTTTGAAATCCGGGCAATTAAATTGCGTACAGAACAACGTGCAATCATTTAGTTTGATTATCATTGATAGTGGGATTTTCTTTGCTACCTTAACTTTTACATGTTTAAAATTATTGTTGAAATATTACGTGACGAATAATTTATGGATTTAACTAAGCCAGCAAATCTATTTTTTTCTATTATAAACAAAGGACCCAATGACAACATCTTCATTTCATATTATTCCCATAAATTTAATGACATTATTTTTTTTTTTTTTTGAACCAAAAGGAAATTTCTTCTCAGCTGGATTCTTTCACTGTAGGTTTTAATCGCAAACTTTGAAAATGAGAACATAGCTATTATTTTTTATTAAAAGGATATGTTCTGGTTAGTTTGGAAAAGGTTTGACTAGTAAGGGCTTCCAATAACATATCCAAGGACTTAAAATGTAATGCTCAAGTAAGAGAAAGTAACATATGCCTTTTAGTAGCAGTGTATCTTTAGTGTTGTTAGATGCATACACAGTGAATCTATAGGCACCGTAAGGCAATTCTCACTACTCTCAAAAGTCAGGTAAGAGTAGGCCAATGAGGCTGGGCGCCTGTGGCTCAACGGGCTAAGGCGCCAGCCACGTATACCTGAACTGGCGGGTTCGAATCCAGCCCAGGCCCGCCAAACAACAATGATGGCTGCAACCAAAAAAAAAAGAGTAGGCCAATGAAAGCTCAGCTGCCCTGGGAGAAATAGAGATCTGTATATTCAGTACTAAGCTCATCCCAAGAGGATGTATGTGTGTTATGTGCCATGAAAATGGAGGCAACAGTGTTTTACATATAACATGCGCTCACTTCATGTTTACTGATTTAAATTTTATAACTATTGTTGCTCAATAATTTTTAACTTTTTTTTTTTTAGGTCAGTCTTTAAAACTTTTTTTGAATTTTCTTACCCTTTGTATTAGAGCAGGATTGTTCCCCTGAACAAATTCTATTTTATATAAATACCCCTATAATGTGAATTTATTTTTTTATTTATTTATTTGAAGACAGAGTCTCACTCTGTCATCCTGGATAGAGCACTGTGGTGTCATAGCTCACGGCAACCTCAAACTCTGAGGCTTGAGCAATCCTCTTGCCTCCGCCTCCCGAGGAGCTGGGACAACAGGCATGTATCACTATGCCTGGCTAGTTTTTCTATTTTTAGGAGAGATGGTGTCTCATTCTTGCTCAGGCTGGTCTTAAAATCCTGAGCTCAAGGAATCCTCCCAGATTGGCCTCCCAGAATGCTAAGACTATAGGCATGGGCCCTTGTGCCTGGCCCAGTGAATTTCTTTAAAATGTAATAGAATCTCTGTAAGTTGACCACCCAAGGTACTATAATAAACTGTTTACAATACAGAGGCGGTCAACATAGGGATCTAGGCCTACTGTACTGATATGTACATAAGAAGGTGGTCAACTATAAAGGTTCTACTGTATATTTTTATTAGGTATATTACTTGTATCACAGTTTAGTTCTTAATGTAGTTTTAAAGTAGAAAAAATACTTAAAGTCTTTAAATACTTTAACCAAAGTGCTGAATAATGCAATTATAGTATCTGACGTGTTCATTGATTTTTAGTGCAGTTAAAATGCTGTGGACTTGATATATATAAAATCGTATATAGGTTTAAAATTGAAGCAATTCAATAAACTTGCTTTAGTTGTCTCACTGGTATTTTAGCCTGTAAACATCTTTGAGGCTGAGTGCTGTTATCAGCAGCATCTCCTTTGCTCTTTCCTTAGCAGCTTGGAAGGGCACATATCAAATTCAAATCCACTGTCCTAACCCTAGATAGATTCCTAGGAGGAGACCACTGTCAGGAATGTTTGGGCACTTGACTAGTGTTTCTGCATAAAGTCAATAAGCCCTGAGGACAGCCCTTGAGTACTTTGGAGTTAAGCCATAATGAGATTAAAAAATAAATGAGTTTTCTCATTTTTTCTGTCACTCTTTCCTGTGTCTTTCATACAGAGGAAGGCCACATATATTCCTGCTGGTATGTGTCATACTTACAGAAAGCAAATTCCTCTTGGTGTTTACTCATTCAAATGTTTGTCAGACTCTTCAGCAAACTAGTGGTGCGGAGCAGGGGAACTGACAGGGGCCTTGTCCTGTTTTCAATACTCTGTAGCATCAATTCTTGGCAAACTGGTGAGATCTTGGCAGCTCTGCCATCCTAGCACTGGGCTTCATTATGGTTTGTAAAGAGCCATCTCTCTTAGCCAGGCTTGTCAGAATATAGCCCCAGCCAGAAGATGCCAGAGAGTTTAGAACTCTGTCTTAAAGAAACTCTCCTTGATTGAATGGCCAGAGTACCTATATTAGGAGTAGGGTATTATTCTGGATAGAACTCTTACTGTTTCAGTCACCTTGAAGCCACAACCATTGTTATGTTCAGCTAAGTGTCTATTGTATTTAGGTATATACCTAAGATGACTCACAAGACATAATTTTACCTATATTTTCTCAGTCTTTGGAAAACAAAAATGAAAACCAACAATGTTTCCTCCCATAAAATGACTTACTGCTTAAGTTGTCCCACACTTCCAGCTACTTCCTTCTGTATGCTGCTAACTAGAATGAAACTCTGACATATTGATAATATGAAATTAAACAGATTGTTTATTCACTCTTAAAAATAGCATGCTTTATTAGAACAACCTCAAAGGATCATTAAAGAAAATGATTTAAATGTTTCACAGCAACAAGTAATAGAGTCTAGTAGAATTGGTTTTTTTTTTACCTTCGAAGTTTCTAATATACTTGGTCTATTTAGAAAACAAACATATATAATTGTTTCCATCTCTTAAATATGTCTAGTGAGTTCAGTTTTTAGTTGCTATACAAATAAATTGTTCCTAGTTGCATTGCTTTCTTTCAAACATCATTTCAAATTAGGGCTTAATGTGGTTTGAACATTTTGCCAGAAATAGTCATCCTACTTTTGTCTGAGGGTGGTTGATTACATCTATCTTTTCCAGCTTAGAAATGCCAATATATTTAGAAGAATGCAAGCCCAACCCTGAAACCATTTGTCATCACACGTTGATTATAACTCTGTTTTATTA
>CAUYRH010139649.1:0-18222 GCA_963574655.1 Perodicticus potto
TATAGTGATTAAAAGGCCATGTAGGCTATGTTAAATAGTTCAATGAAAATATTTCAGATTGTATGTAAAGTCAGCACATTGTGCCCCATGATTGCACCAATGTACACAATTATGATTTAATAAAAATTAAAAAAAAAAGAAAGTGTTCATTTTCACATAAATAGTTGTACTAAAAAGAATAAAGATTAAAAAGATAATGAAAGAAGAGAAACCTATAATACTAGGTCAAAAAAAGTGTCTCTGAAATAAGCTCATCTTGGTTGGCTAAGATTGGTTTTCATAGTGAAGACAGCAAACATAATCATCCTTTAGTAAGGAGTCGAATATTTCCATAAAGCAAACATGCAAGGTTCACCACAGTGATAGTTGCCAGCCACAATAAAGTATTAAGGTGGCAAACACTATCCTGTATTATGATATTGGAGCAGTATTATTTCTTTTATTTGTTTATTTTTTTGGCAGTTTTGGCCAGGGCTGGGTTTGAACCCACCACCTCCAGTATATGGGGCCGGCATCCTACTCCTTTGAGCCACAGGCGCCATCTCGGCAGTATTATTTCTTGTAAGTTAGGTTTTAATTATTGACAAAGTAGAGAACCTGAAGTAATATCTTTTTTAATTCATACCTGAGCCAACATGAACAACTTATGGCAGAATGGAATAAGGACAATTAAAGTCAAGAGAACAACACATGTGAAAGAACAACTTCAATTAATTTATTGTTTTCTTGTAGGAATAGTAACACAGTTAACTCCTAGGGTGTTCAACAGTAAAACAGACAGGATGGGGCTTAAGAGAGTGTTGGGAAGCTCTGGAGGAGATTTGGGAATGTGGGTTCAGTAGACTTGTGATGAAATGGTTGACACTGTAAATTATCAAGTGACAAAACAGTAAAATCAGAAGATTTTGGTTTTAGGGATTAATGGTAGTGTTCTGGGACTGTGAGAATCTGGGAACAAGACGTCCCAGAGGAGAAGGGGCAGATGGGAGGCACTGTCAGTGGCACAGTAAGTTTCCTGCAGAGCCGGCCACTCTCCCCTGATTCTGTCATGTGGGGATAGAAGTGCACTAGCTGGCTTTCCTGGGTATTGCGAAGACAATTTGTCACTGTCACTTTAGAGCACTGTCTTGAATTCTCAATATGACAAAGGTGGGGCAATTGGTAAAAGAACCCTTTTTGAATGACATTACTTTTTGTTTACACATCCTAAGTAAGGCCTTTGTTCATTGAGGATACAAGAAAAAGACATAGAATCCTTGTTCTTAGAAGCAAATGCAGACTGACACATCTTAAGAGGAAATGGGTCTCCACTGGTTTCTGGACAGAAGTGATGAGTGTGGGCTGATGTTCATCCCCACCTAGTTCTAGATTTGACAATGGCCTGAGGGTTGTGAGTTAAAAGGTCAGTTTGTGGTCTTGCAACAGGGCAAAATCAGTTAACATAGGACAAAACTGAATCTATGTTCTTGGACATAGAGGAAGGATAAACTCACCAACTCAGTGATGAAAGCTGATGTGATGAAGCTGACACTCAAGGGTCAAGGACTGACTGAGTCAGGATGAGCCCAGGCTCCAGTGGAGGTCAGTCCTGGAATCCTCAGTATGTTAAACTCTAGGGGCTGCTTTGGGTTCTAGAGTATTTCATTGATTTCAGTTATCTATTGGTGAGTGTTGATGGAGAAATAAATCTCCCTACTGGACAGATCTTCATGTAATATAATCTATTAGAGAAAGAAAACTGATAGAAGCCTAGCATTTATTGGAGGAATATAGCAACTCATTCAGAATTAGTCTTTCAAGCAGCAGTTTGCTAATATCAACTGAAGCACTCCACTTAAATACGCGTTTTACGAAGTTTGCCTTCCCCTGATTATGAAAAAATTCTCTGTTCCACCTCTGTTGACACTTAGGTGTCACAATTCCTATCTAGATTGTGGCTATCTACATGTTCAAAGAAAATCCTGTTGATACAGGACAGGTGGCTCTATGACCCACTTGCCGCCTTAGCCCTGGTGGTGTTGGTACGGCAGCTGGTAGAACCAGTGGGTGGAGGGTGGGCAGGGGGGCCTGGGAGGCTCCAGTAGCTGGAGGGGCCAGACAACTGTGGGGGGACACTGGTGCCTTGATGTTTCCTTCCTTTGCACTTCTGGCTGGTCAATTTCAAGAAGACCTAGCCCTCAAAGTAAACATCGACTTCCGGCAAAACAACCTCCCTCCACTATATATACCCCTGAGCAGAGAGCCTAGGGACAGACTTTGGAGAGGGAGCAAGAGAGCTTATTCCCCACCTGGGTTCTCTCTGCCAGGAGCTTTGGTTTTTGTATTCTTTGTGAATAAATTCTGTCTTACCACTGATCTGTGGTCCGTGGATTCAGTCTTCAAATTGCTGAGACCAAGAACTTGAAACACTGGTATCATATTTGGCAAGCCAGCCAGGAAAGCCCAGATGAAATACAGAAAGAAGACAGATAGAAGACATTTGTGGCAAGCAATGGGCCACTTACCTCTATCCTGCTTTTCTATATAGTTGTAATAATGGAGACTAATAAATTTGATCAGCCTGTAAGTGTGCATAGTGTAGATGCTGAGCTCCAGGTCACGGGCAAGAGGCTGTTGGGGAATGAACTTTCTAATTCCCCTTGGCTCCAGAAAGGAGCCAAAGGGAATGTTAGAAGAATTTTGAACGTATTCTGTATTTCGTTCCTTTTCTCTGGTTGAGAACTGAGCAAGGAGGTGGCACCCAGAGACCCTGGGGTCCCCAGCAGTGGTTCTGACCCCAGGACCTGGGAGGGCCTTCGGAAACTCGTGCTTTCCCAGCTTTTATTATCTTCTCTTCTCTTCTATGGTCCCCCCCCCCTTTTTTATTTATCTTTATAGATCTCTTCTGGTTCTCTCTCTTTCCTTGATAGCATATATGCTTTGTTTGAATGTTGGTAAGAATTGTTTATGTATTTAGTTAATTTTGTAAGGTTATTCTGGTATTTTTTAGAATTGTGTATTAGATGTTTTAAGGGGGCTTCAAATGTTGTAGGTGTTTTGAAAGTTATTGCTTTTCATTGGTGTTTTTATGTGTCTGAGACAATAGGCTGAACCATGTTAAATACAGGTCAGCCCCAAACAAAGGGCAAAATGACTCCCCTCCACAGTTTGGGCAACCAGAGGCCTGTGAAGGGAAGGAAAGGACAACTCCCCAAGGCAAGAATGGCCCTAACCCCCAGCTACAGTTCAGTCTCTTAAAAACAAAGAGGAGCAATGACCCTGGGTATTTGATTTCTTCTGGTTTATTGATGTAAATGGGACATTTAAAACAATTCCAGGTTTCTTTCAGACTTCTGCTCATTGTACCTAATTGTAATGCAAAAATTTCAAAGTGTCTCTCAACCCTGACTTTAATTATTGTTACCTTGCTAACATTTGGGGGGGATAAAGGAGGTTGCAAAAGCATGGCATTTAAGACCTGCACATGACAGAAAGACTATTTTCCTGTGTAACCTGGGGATTTGGAAAAAGCTTGTAGAAATTATAATATGTTAAATGTGCAAGCACCGCACAGCCAGTATCTCCAGGGTGGGACTCCTCCCCACGTTGATGGATACTCTGGGGCAGACGCAGAAAGGGCAGAACTTACATTAGGTGGGACCAGGCTCCCTGATACCTGATTTCTCAGGCTGTGCTGCCGACAAGTAATAAGCACAGGCGAACCAGGTACTAAGTGCTACACTGGTAAGAGTGGCTAATTCCAGACAAGCGCAGGGGTTGAGGAGGACACTCTCCTCAGGGATTCTTCCCCAAGCATTGGAAGGATGCTTCCTTTTGTTTGGCTGGTAGGCTTCTAGGGTTGGTCAGAGAACAGTTTGACAACCCAGGAATACAGGGTGGGATTGACTAAGATGCTGGATGTTCTCTCCCACAGATGGGTAATGTTCTCTCTTTAAGAGAACACCCAGGTGATGTTCTCTTATCAAGAGAACTGTCATCAAGTGGGGCCAGGCTCCCAAATACCTGATTTTTCAGCCTGTGCTGCTGGAACACTCCGCTGGGCTATGTTGGGACATGTTTGATCCCCAGACCCTGAACAAAGAATGTATGGTTTTCTTCCTCACCCAGGCCTGGCCTTAGTATCGACTTTCCAATGGTGAATGATAACTACCAGAAGGAACTCTAAATTATGGTAAAGAAGAAAGGAAATGGTCTGAATTGCATATGTGCAAAATTTCTGTTTCCTCAGGAACAACCCCCAACTGTGTAAGACCTGTCAGATAGATTCAACTCTCCTGACTGTAGTAACTTCCCCAAATGGTCAGGGATTCCCAAGAGAGATGCTGTCACCACCTAGTTCAACCCTCCCATCTACTTCCCCCACACCTTTCTCCTTGCATTCAGAAAACCACAGGAGAGAGGCTGTCCCAAGAGTTTTTTCTGGTCCTACTGGGATGCCCAGAGGGCAAACGTATCCTTCTTTATGCCCCTCAGTTGAGACTGCAGGTGGTGAAAGGGGAAGTGCACGAGTATACAACCCATTTTCTCTGGCAGAATTAAAGCAAATTAAGGTTGATTTAGGAAAATTTTCTGATGACCTGGATAAGTACACAGATGTTCTCCAAGGGTTAGGACAAAGCTTTGACCTCTCTTGGAGAGAAGTAATGTTGCTACTAGATCAAACTTTAACTTTTAATGAAAAAAATGAAATCCTATTGAAGCTAGAAAGTGGGGTGATTTGTGGTTCATGTCCAATCCTGATGGCAGTATGTCTCCTGAGGAAAGGGACAGATTCCCCATGGGAAGACATGGGCATCCCGAATGGGACCCTGAGAGAGAAGGTGACTGGTGGCATACACATTTTCTAACATGTATCCTGGAAGGTTTATGTCCATCCAAGAAAAGGCCTATGAATTATTCCAAGTTGTCTACTATTTTCAAGGAGCAAAATGAAAGTCCTTTAGCCTTTCGTGAGGGGCTTAGGAAGATGATGAGAAAACATACCCAGTTAACACCGGACTCCATAGAGGGTCAAATTATTTTAAAAGATAAATTTATCCAAAAAAAAAAAAGGATAAATTTATCACTCAGGCAGCCCCATACATTCAATGAAAACTCCAGAAATTGGCTTTAGGCCCAGATCATAATCTGGAGACTCTTCTTAAAATGGCCACTGTGGTCCTTTATAACTGAGATCAGGAGAAAGAGGAGGAAAATGTGAGAAGTGATATAAAAAGAATGACAGGTCTAGTAATGGCACTCCAACAAACAGCCACTATTTAGGGGCAGAAGGGAGCAAGAGGAGCTCAGAACAGGTGCTTCCAATGTGGCCAGACTGGTCACTTCAGGAGAAATTGCCCCAGCAGCACCACTGGCTGGGCAAGCTACCTGGCCCCTGTCCAGAATGCAAGGGTGACCACTGGAGGGTGGCCTGTCTTCAGAGGGGAAGGCCTCCTGGGACAATGATTCCATCAACTCCCAAACTGGACTGAGGGTGCCTGGGGCAGATTCTCATGGCTCTAGCTTTTGTCATCACTTCTCAAGAGCCCTCATAGTGGAGGGCCAGGAGATAGAATTTCTTCTAGACACTGGAGCAACCTTTTCTGTACTTCTCTCTAACCCTGGTCTTTTATCCCCCCAATCTGTAACTATACAGGGGGTATTTGGAAAGCCAGTTACCAAATTTTTCTCTCAGCCTTTAAGCTGCAATTGGGATGACTGGCTTTTCTTACATGCCTTCCTAATCATGCTTGAAAGTCCTACTCCCCTTTTGGGAAGGGATATACTAACTAAAGCAGGAACAACCATTTATATGAATATGGGACAAGAACCTATACTATGTCTTCCCCTGTTAGAGACAGAAGTTAATCCGGAAGTATGGGCTACCGAGGGATAGGTGGGAAAAGCAAGATATGCTCAAGCAGTCCAAATTAAGTTAAAGAATCCCACCGTCTATCCCAATCAAAAATAATATACTTTAAAAGCAGATGCCAGGAATGGTCTAATACCCATAACACAGAATCTAAAGCAACAGAAATTACTAATACCTTGCAATAGTCCATGTAATACTCCTATTCTAGGAGTGCCAAAGCCGAATGGAACTTGAAGACTAGTCCAAGACCTCTGCATCATAAATGAAGAGGTCATTCCTCTCCATCCTATCACTCTATTGTCCATACACTTTATTGTCTCATATCCCTGAAAAGGTTTCCTATTTCACGGCCCTAGACTTAAAAGATGCCTTCTTTTGCATTCTGCTTCATGAAAATTCCCAATACCTTTTTGCTTTTGAAGACTCTTCTGACACCAATACCCAGCTCACATGGACTGTGTGACCTTAGGGATTTAGGGACAGCCCTCACTTGTTTGGACAAGCCTTAGCCAAAGACTTGAGTCTCTTCTCACATGCGACAGTGACTCTTATTCAGTATGTAGATGATATTCTTTTGGTAGCGCCAGATGAAGAGGAATGCCATAAAGCTAGACAAACTCTATTAAATTTCCTAGCTGATTGTGGGTACAAAGTTTCCAAGGGTAAAGCCTAATTATGTGTACCTGAGGTTTACTATTTGGGTCTTCAGTTTTCACAAGGGAAGCAAGCCTTGGGCAAAGAAAGAATAGAACCAATATTGGCTTACCCTAAACTTTGAACCCTCAGACAACTTTGAGGCTTCTTAGGAATTACAGGCTTTTTCAGACTCTGGATTCCTGGATATAACGAAATAGCTAGACCACTCTATTCTTTAATTAAAAATACTCAAAAAGAGGGCCTAGTCAGTCTAGAATGGGAACCAGAAGCAAATAAGACATTCCAACAGTTTAAAACTGCTCTTTTTTTGCAGGCCCCTGCTTTGAGTCTTCCCACTGGACAACAGTTTAATATGTATATTACATAATGAACTGGAATTGCCCTGGGAGTTTTGACCCAACACCAGGGTCCAGTTTTACAACCTGTAGCATATCTTAGTATAGAAATTGATGCCATGGCCAAGGGATGACAATAAAGAAATTGAAACCGTGGCCAAGGAATGGCCACACTGTCTGTGGTAGCCCTCTTGACCCTGGAAGCAACCAAGCTAACTTTAGGAAGAGATCTAATTATTTACACTTCTTATGACCTTACTGGGCTTTTGAAATCAAAAGGCAGTCTTTGGCTATCAGACAATCGCCTTCTTAAATATCAAGCCTTATAATTAGAAGAACCAGTGCTTTAATTGAGCACCTGTGCTACTTTGAATCCTGCCACTTTCCTCCCTGAATCCAATGAGGAGATAGGGCATGATTGCCAACAAATTATAGCACAGACACATGCAGCAAGAGAAGACTTATAAGAAACCCTTCTATCTATTTCTGACATGGTTTCATATGCAGATGGAAGTTCTTTCATAGAACATGGAATGTGAAAAGCAGGCTATGCTGTTGCTACTCGGTATGATGTAATTGAAAGCTGGTCTCTCCCTTCAGGGAGCAGTATGCAATTAGCTGCACATTAGCCTTGAACTATGCTTTAGAAATTGGGAAAAACAAATGAGTCAATATGTACACTGACTCAAAATATGCTTTCCATATTTTACATGCCCATGCTGCTATTTGGAAGGAAAGACAAATATACACAAAAAGAAAAGGAAGGGGCTTTATCTAGAGACTATTCACTACTTTCATCAGGCTGGCTACAAAGTAAGAGTGGACTTTTGCTATTGCCTGCTGCAAGTCAATGGAAAATACTTAAAACCTTACATCAGTCTTTTCACTTTGGCAGTGAAAGTATGTATCAAATAGCTAGAGCTCTTTTTAATGGAAAAAACTTACTTACAACCATAAAACAAATAACAAGGACTTTTGAGATATGTCAGAGAAACAATCCTTCAAATCACTGTTTAGCTCCCCCAGGTATACAGAGACAAGGCAAATATGCAGGTGAAGATGGGCAAATGGATTTCACTCACCTCCCTCAGGTACATGGTATACAGTATTTGCTGGTATTACTAATTGGGTTGAAGCATTCCCTTGCAGAACAGAAAAGGTCCAGGATATTATAAAGGCTTTATAAACTGATTATCCTCAGGTTTGGACTCCCCAGGAGTTTGCAAAGTGATAATGGGCCCGCCTTCAAAGCAGCTATTACACAGGGAATATCTAAAGCCGTGGGCATAAAATACCATCTCCACTGCTCTTGGAGGCCCCAATCCTCTGGGAAGGTAGAAAAAATGAATGATAAAATCAAAGAACAGTTACGAAAACTATCTCAAGAGACTCATCTCTCTTGGACCAAATTGCTTTCCATTGTTCTCCTTAAAATAAGAAATTTACCTCAGAAACTTGTTTGCAGCCCATTTGAATTATTATATGGAAGACCTTTTTTTTTTTTTTTTTTATTGTTGGGAATTCATTGAGGGTACAAGAAACCATGTTACACTGGTTGCATTTGTTGGGTAAAATTCCTCTTACAATCGTGTTCTGCCCCCAAAAGGTGTGGCACACACCAAGACCCCACCCCCGGAAGACCCTTTTTAACTAAAGATTTATTACTAGATAAGGAGACTACAGAATTAGTAAAACATATCACTTCTTTAGCTAAATTTCAACATATCCTTAAAAACCTCCCAACTACATTTTCACATTCAACACTAAAAGAGCTTTTCTGTCCTGGAGGTCTGGTCATGATCAAAACTCTTCCCTCCAATTCGCCTTCCCTAGTTCCAACTTGGGAAGGTCCCTTTTCTGTTATCTTGTCTTCTTCTACAGCTGTTAAAGTTATGGGATGGATTCCTGTATACATCATTCACCCTGGAACCCTCCACCTTCTACGGAAGCAGACCATGAGGAGGAACAACCACAATCCAACTACACTGGTGAGCCTAAAGAAAGTTTGAAGTTATTGTTTAGAAGACAAAGAGGAAAATATTAATATAGTTTATTTTTAGCATCACTGACTTTATTCTTCTCCCCTGTCACTGTAATTAACCCCCTCCTCTCACTCTTCTACCCTTTTCTTTTAATGTAATCATATTTATATTTTCCAGAAATGTCATCAAACCACACACAGTAAAGATGGTTCCAGTCCAAGACCTGATTCTCTCATGGACCCCTAGATTGCTCTCCCTCTGGAAAAACCCAAACAGCTCCCTTCTATCATTGCCCGATTCAGCAGGAAGCAGTTAGATTGAGTCTTCACACTTTTTCCCTAAAAGCAGTGAGAGTTTCCACTCAGAGAGGGAGAATACAGGTCAGGTGGTGCCATGACCCGCCACCTTAGCCCTGGCAGTGCTGGTGCAGCATTTGGCGGAACCAGTGGGCTGGAGGGTGGGCATGGGGCCCTGGGCATTCCCAGTAGGTGGAGGGGCCAAACAACTGTGGGGGAGATACTGGCGCCTTGGTGTCTCCTTCCCAGGCACTTCTGGCTGGTCAATTTCAAGAAGACCTAGCCCTAAAAGTAAACATTGAGTTCCAGCAAAACAACCCCCTGCCACTATATATACCCCTAGAGCATGGAGACAGACTTTAGAGGGGGATCAAAAGAGCTTGTTCACCCCCATGGGTTCTCTCTGCCAGGAGCTTTGGTTTTTGTAGATTTTGTATGCTTTGTGAATAAATCCTGTCTTACCAACTTATCTGTGGTGTGTGGATTCATTCTTCAAGTCCCCGAAACCAAGAGCCTGAAACACTGGTATCACTATAATTTTTTTATGTAAAGTAACTACAGTGGCAGAGTTTAGTAAATCAATCACGTCTTTCTTTAGATTCTGTGATGTGGTATTACTTTCCACAACAGTATGAAGGGTCATATAAAATGTACCACATTTTAGGGGTAGAAATTAATTTGAGTCAGAAAAGCAATAAAAGGTAATCCACATGATCTGCCTTTGTCAAGGAGACGGACATTTTGATACAACTCTTAGGGGAGGAAGACAGTTACGACAGAGTCTAAGAGCTCTCTGGAGGGAAAAACACATCTCTTACACGATGAGAGTGGTAATGTATTCTATCTGCAGCAGTTTTCCCTGGAGGCCGGATATCAGATCTGCAAAGGGGACCCTGCGAAAAGACCACTTGTGGTGGAGGTAAGGAGGGAAGACTGGTTCAGATTTGCTCAAGAGGTAGACAAGACAGTGAAATTTTAGACCCACCAGGTATTTAGTAGATGGTAGCAATTTCCAGCAACAAGCATAATGGGGACATGTCAACCACGGACTTGAATTGGTTGTCTCGAGATGGAACACTCCCCCAGCCCTCCTTTCCTCTTCCATGCGGCTTTGGATTGCTTGCTCTGTCATTTGCATCTCCTTCCTTCACTCTCTCATTGGGTCTTTCTCTTCTTTTTCAGAACCTCAAGCTTATCTTTTAAATGGATTTATTTCTTGTTTTATGGCGCAGGGAGCAGCTGAAACTAACAGGAAAAATACGAAGAGCAAACCTGGGTATTTTTTTATTGTCAAAGAACAGATGCTGTGGCAGGTGATGCTGGTAAGATATTATAATCAAACAGGCAAAAGAAATGTAGAATTTAAATGTGTCGTCTTAAGACAGGGCTGTCAGTACGCTGATTCATTCATGTGGTTAAGGGCAAATTAATATTCCAGAAATTTGCCCACGGTCTGCAAGATAGGGATATGTGATAAGAGTTTACATGTATTCCCATAATGCAGATTCATCTGGGAGGAATGATGTTCACCTTATAATTAATTCCTTCTTACGTTACATTTCATGCCATAGTGAAACAGCAATTGTTCTGTGCTCTCAAAGAGGAGGGGATATTTAATCATTCAAACTAATCTCAGTAGCCAAAGGAATAACTGGTTTTCATAAATCCCTGTGTTTGATTATAAACAGAATATTCAGCTTTTTAAAGTTTTTTTCCCCCCCCCTTAGGCATCTGTCTTAAGGCTGGTGGAACAATTCTCTTCCTAATCACTCACATCTCAATTTACTTTTTGACCTAGCTTATGTTTTTATTCTTGTGGCCTAAAGAGTACATGTCATTTCCTTTTTAATGGCTCTTTTGGATAATTTTCAGACACTCATCCATATTTTAGTGAACAGTTGAGAGTGGGGTTTAATCAAGTTCTGTTCAGATAATCGGCTTTGCACCAGGATGCTCAGATATCTAATCTATAATTTGGGCTGGGCGGATGTCTGATTCATAATTTGGGGCTACCACTGAATCTTTTTGAACTTAGAAAGAAAACAATATATGCCTTTTTTAAAGTAAGATTATTACCTGGAAAAAGTTGTTAGTAAATTTTCTTATTTAAAAACATCTTATTTCTAGTATGACTGAATCAGTTCATTCAGAGAGACTGCTAAGAATGTAGATGTTAATGTGTGCTCACCTTCCCTTTATCTGTATTTTTTTTTTTTTTTTTTTTGCAGTTTTTGGCCGGGGCTGGGTTTGAACCCATCACCTCTGGCATATGGAGCTGGTGCCCTACCCTACTCCTCTGAGCCACAGGAGCCACCCTATCTGTGTTTGTTTTTGAAAGTGCTTCTTTCTGACTTGCAGTAGTGATACTTTTAAAGATTAATGGTTCTTCTGAACAGACTTTACACTGCAATCTTCGCTCTAAAATGATACAATTTTCTGGGCTTTCAGAACTGGTGACATTGGGGTCTCAGTTATTTTCTTTCTTCCAACCTGCCTTTAAGTTGATGGGAAAGCTGGACTGTCTCCTTACAAGTGGAACTGGAACACTTCTTGCGGGGAACACTGAACTTACTTTGAAGCTTAGGCAATTCACTCACTTTCATTGGCCCATTTATCTGACTAGAGGAGAGCTCAGAGGAAAGGAACACAAGGCTTGTAGTCAAGGCAACCTTGATTAAAGGCCAGTTTGCCAGTTATTAGCAATAATGATAGCAACTTTCTGAGACTAGCTTTCCTATACTGTAGAATGAAGATCTGACAGGGTTATTTTAAAATAGTAAGTGCAGTAGCAAACAAAACTTCTGGCAGTCTTTTGAATTGTGGGTGTCCATCTGTTAATATTTTCTTCCCTTTCTCTGAGTCTCATTTATAAAATGGAGAAAATAATAATCACCTTTGGGAGTATTGTGAGAATTAAGAAGAATATGGACTTATCTGCACTCATCAATAATTACTCAAACATACATCCTTACAGGAAAAAAAAAAGAAAGAAAGAAAGAAAGACCTTGTTCAACCCACTCTTTCTACTCCCCACATTATAGATGAACAAGTTAAGAGGCTGGGCAGTGGGAGTTGGAGGGGTAGACACACTGGCTAGGACTATTTTGACTATGTCATTTTTGGCAACTCAAGCATTTGATACCCTGCTTTGAGGAACTGGAGACCACACTTTGAACCATGTAGTAAACAGACTGGGGTTAGTATTAGAACTTACACAATGTCAAGAAACACTTGGAAATGACTCAGTGGATGTTCAAGTTTACAAGAAGAAAAATCAATATGCTGTGAATAGATTCTAACTGAAAGGAATGGCTTAAAATGTTACTCTAGAAAACTGATTTGAGTTGAACAAAACCATTGTTTTTGGTTATATTGTTTTTCTTTGAACTGTCGTCAGTGTTAGTTAATATAACAATTTTGTCATAGTGGGCTCTTTACTAGGTGTTTCTTCACTCTGAAAAGCCAAATAATACCCTCATTCTATATGACACCGATACCAAAGTCAGATAAAAAGGGTTTCATTGCAAGGCTAAGAAAGAGCTAATTTTCTAAAATTGGAACATTATCTGTCATGTGTTACTACTCTGTAATTATGACTATTATTCTCATTGGGAAAAAAGAGATATTTCAGGAGGGGAAAAGATTTTTATAAGAGGCTTTTAATATAAATGGGCAATTATATTAAAATACGGACTTTCATACTTAGACACTGTGTTGCAGATATATTATATTATATTTGATGTAAATTTAGTAAATTATATGCATGTGCAAACTTAAAATATATGAATACTACTTCCTTAGATGAAAGGCATGAATAGTTTTGTAAAATAGATTCTTGAGAAATGGATTCATGACTTTTATGCTTGCACAGATTTTATTGTTAATAACACATTGTTTTTCTTTTTTGGCAAAGAATGAATCATTTTCATTTGGCAATGATTCTGATTTTTTTTGCAAGAATGATTATGCTTTTTAAATCATTTGTGGGGCTGAATAAAGGGCAGTGGTAAAAAGTAAAAATTATAACTATGCTTCATCTTTTCCTAGAAAATTAAGACAATAGTATAAATTATGAAAAATCTCTCAGTTTTGCTGTAAGTGATGTGCTGAAAGAGAGTACACAAACTGACAAAGTTTGGACATGAAAGGAAAGAATAATATTTACTGATTTTATGATGTTTACATTGAATAGCTGTGAGGACAAAATCTTCCCAGCATAATTCACCTCAAATGTCATTTTTAGAGAGGGGAAAATGCAGGATTTATAGGGAAGACATTTATAATATTTTGGAACTCATTTAAAAACATCTCACAAGAACCAAAAATTTTCTTCATATGGAAAAAGAGGATAAATTAAACAAATTATACATTTTAAAACACTGACAAACACTCCAAGTGTATTTGTATCCAAGAAACATAATGGTATTTTAAATGATAACTAACACATCCTTAGCATACCTTTTTCTTTACATTTTTAGCTGATTAGTTTTAGATTGGTTTTTCATGTTGTGGTATCATTTTCTACGGAGAGAATATGAAGATAATTCAGATTTTCATTTAATGTGGTCAGCTGAAATTTGTTTGTTATTTTTGATAGTTGAGATTCTTAAACCTGATCACACACAAATGTCCTTCAGGGTGGCTCTGCTGGATAATACTGCTGCCAGACTTGACCCCTCCAATTGATAAACTTCACATAATTCCCAGAAATAATGGAGGTTCTTTATCACTGTATCTACTGCATTATTGTGTCTTCCCTAACAGGTGAGAACTTCTGTTTTAATGAGGATGATCAGTGAATCCTCTACTTTGAATTTTGCCTATTTGGTGGTTGGACGGATTCTCTACAGATTAGCTTTTAGTTCTACACAACAAAACTTATTTCTTCCCCATTTCCCACGTACTTTTAAGTGTGGGGTGCTATATGAGACAAGTGCATTGCACTATGGTCTCTATACTGACCCCTCATGGTGTGCTGTAGTGGGCAGGACGAATATTTCTACACTGGCACAGGCAGCTAGAAGTAACTGAGCTATATAAAGGAACAACTGTGAACCACATACTTGTATCCCCCCAATCAAATTAAATGTATCTCAACTCATCTTCCTTTTAGCAGGGACCCAGTAATGCCTGTAGCCATTCCAGTGCCACCTGACATGAGGAAAGCGTGATGGAGAAGTCAAAATGGAAAGATCCAATAGCCTAAACATCTGTGGCTAAGGAAAAAAAAAATCACTATTGCACATTTTGTAAAAACAGACAGCAGCACCTCCTAGGGGAGGGCTGTGGAAGAGGGCTGGGCAGGGAAGAGGATCTAAAACTTAAGCTTCATCTGCTTTATTATAGATTTGCCTGGGCTCCCAGGTGTGGTGGTTACAAGCTAAGGCATGTGCATGAGTCTTTGTGCATGCGTGAAGCATCATGGGAAGATCTATTCTAAATCACCTGTCATCAAAGATTGACTTGGACAATTAATGATTTTTCTCTTCTTTTTTTTTTTTTTTTTTTTGAGACAGAGTCTCACTATGTCACCTTCAGTAGAGTGCTGTGGCATCATAGCTCACAGCAACCTCAAATTCTTGGGCTCAAGTGAATCTTTTGCCTCAGCCTCATAAGTAGCTGGAACTACAGGTGCCTGCCACAAAACCCAGCTCCTTTTTAATTTTTTGTTTAGCAGCCCCGGACCAGGTTTGAACCCACGAGCCCTGGGTATGGCTGGTGCCCTAATCACTGAGCTACAGGTGCCAAGCCAATGATTTTTCTTTTACTTTATTATTATTATTTTACCTTCAACCTTGGCTTTTTCCTCTTTTGAAATGCTACATCTCTTAGGAGAGGCAAGATGTACTTGCTTCCTTAAAGTTTTGTATTTGGGATTTTTTCTTTCTTTTTATTTTCCCTGAAAGAAGGTAAGAGTTTATGGGAAGTTTGAGACTTGGACAAGGAAAAGGACTCAATAAAGGAGGACCATTGTAGAATGAGCAAAACAGACAGATTTTTTTTGTGTGTGTGTGTGGTTTTTGGCCAGGACGGGGTTTGAACCCGCCACCTCCAGAATATGGGGCCGGTGCCCTACTCTTTTGAGCCACAGGTGCCGCCCCAAAGTGGACAGATTTTGCACTGTCTGCCCCAGCATCAGGGCGGCACCAGACCTTGTGGACTCATCCATGGTATGTATATGTTTTTTTTTTTTTGTAGAGACAAAGTCTCACTTTATCGCCCTCAGTAGAGTGCCGTGGCATCACACAGCTCACAGCAACTTCCAACTCCTGGGCTTAGGCGATTCTCTTGCCTCAGCCTCCCAAGTAGCTGGGACTACAGGCACCCACCACAACCCCTGGCTATTTTTCTGTTTTGCAGTTTGGCCGAGGCCAGGTTTGAACCCGCCACCTTTGGTATATGGGGCTGGTGCCCTACTCAATGAGCCACAGGTGCCACCCATATGTATATGTTAATGTAATTGTGTTCTATGTTTCTGCACATTTTCTCAACAGGTTTCATGCTCATTAACAGTAGGAACAGAACTTGACAGGTGGAGCCAGGATGGTTCAGTAGAAACTTCCAGTGATCATCCCTCCACACAAAGACCTAATTCAACATCTACCCATAGCAACCCACAGCTACCCACAGCTACCCACTGCCTCAATGCCCAGACATTGATGTACATCCACATGCATCAAGCAAGCACCTTCCAAAGAATCTAAAATTAGGTGAGTGATGATGCTACCTGGATGTAACCTTATATCAAGGAAAGAAGTACTGAAGAGAGCAAAAAATACAATCTTACATTGCCTACCCCAATCTTACATGGCCTCCCCTGTCCCCAGGCAGTGTCACTCCAGTGCGCAGAGTGGAGAGAGAATATGTGTTCTTGGAGGGAGAGTGAAGTTGTTAGTAGATAGCACTGGCTCTCCTGGGGATGAAGTCAGGCATCTGACTTGGTGCTGCCTCACTTTATCCTTCCCTGAGTAAATGCTCACATCTGGGGAGAGGGAACACCTTACCAATCAGAAGGCAGGGCATCAACTGCAAAAGGGTGCAAAGGACTCTCCCACTATGGCCAAGCAAAGCAGGTACAGTGGGATCTGCATGGACAACCTTAAGGCTTGTTATCATGTCGTTAGCTAAAACCTACATTGTGGTTCAAACCCCTCACCCTCCAAAAAAAAAATGGGCTTTCAGATAGGCTCATGGAGGTCTGCCTGTGTGGTAAGACTCAGGTCATGTAACTCCCAGTTGTCTGTCAACATGGTTCATGGTGATCTCTGAATCACAAAGAAGACCCAATATAGATGCTCTAAAACAAGAACCCCAGTCATAGCCAAGGTCTTTTTCATCACAAGGGGCCTGTTCATTGTCTTTGGCAAATGTATCTTGTTCTGTAAACCTATATCTTGCTCTTGCTCTGAACTCCTATCTTTCTCTTCCTCAATAAACTTTGTTTCATGCTTGCCTTGCTTTTGGTGTATCTGGTTATTCTTTGGCCAAGAGCACATGAAGGACCAAGATTGCTGACCTTGATGAAGTGACTGTGGTGCTTTAAAACTACCCTGGCACAGGGGAACACAGCACAGGGAAGAATTCTGCCAGTGCCCAAGGACGGAGTGCTTTAAGCAGCTAATCCAGAGGGAAGGAGTGGAAGCCCTAGTTCCCTTTAGGCCTACCATCTGCAGAAAAGAGAAGCCTAGGGTTTGTTCTAAATTAGTAAGACAGGCCACAAAGGCTGCATTCCTTGGGCAGTTCCTATGACTGTGCTGGTTGGAGCCAGTGGTCTTGGGATGCACATGACCCAGTGAGATTCCAGTAGTTATGGCCAAGCCAGTGCTTGTACTATTCCTCCACTAAGGACAGGTGGCACAGCTCAGGGAGTGTCTTCTTCCACTTGAGGAAGGGAAAGGGAAGAGGTCAGAGGACATTGTTTTGCTACTTGTGTACTAGCTCAGCTATAGTAAAATAAAGTACCACACAGCTACTGAGGCCCCTGAGTCCAGGCTTTAGTTCCTAGAAGTTATCTCTGGACTCAACCTGGCCCAAAGGAAACATGTTACCCTGAAGGAAAGGACTCAGTCCTGGCAGTATTCACCACCTACTGATGAAAAAGCCCTTGGACTTTGAGTAAACATCGAGATCCAGGCAACAGTCACCACTGGTTTTGAGTGAGACTGGGCTGGAGTCAGGTGTGATGCCAGTGATCATGAAGGAGCACCCACATCACTCCTCCCCCAACTCCAGCAGCACAGCCCAGAGAGTGAGAGACTTTTGTCTAGAAATTCAGGAAATTACCTTATATCTTACCCAAGCTCATCAATGTGGTATCACCAGGAGTCTGCAAGAGTTGTGGCCTTACTGGGTTTGGGCACCCCCAGTGCTGTTATAGCTGTAGTGATGATGACATTCAATTCCATTTGAGTATCCGGAAAGCCTTCTCAGAAAGGATGCATTCAAATAAGCCCAGACTGTGAAGATTAGCATAAATATCTAACTCTCAATGCCTAGACATTGACATACACCCACAAGCATCAAAAACATCCAAAAAGACATGGCCCCACCAAAGCAATGAAATGAAGTACTGGTGACCAATCCCAGAGTGATGGAAATAGGTGACCTCTTAGGTAAAGAATTCAGAATAGGCGTCATGAAGAAGTTCAATAAACTTCAACACAACACAGCAGGAATTCAGAAGCCCATCAGAAAATTCAAAAAGACATGGAAAGGATTTTTAAAAAGTCAAGCAGAAATTCTAGAGCTTAAGAATTCAATTGACAAAATGAGAAATGTGTCAGAGTCTCTCAACAGCTGAATTGATCAAGCGGAAGAGAGAATTGGTGAGCCTGAAGACGGGCTACTTGAAAATACAGTTGGAAGAGAAAATGAAAAAATAAGAATGAATCCTGCCTACCAGATCTAGAAAATAGCCTTGAAAGAGAAATTCTAAGAGTTATTGGCCTTAAAGAGGTGATAGAGATAGAGATAGAGATAGAGATAGAGATAGAGATAGAGATAGAGATAGAGATAGAGAGAAAGATAGATATTGGGGTAGAAGATTTATTCAAATAAATACTAACAGAGAACTAATATTCAGGTACCAAAAGGTCATAGAA
>CAUYRH010139655.1:0-11172 GCA_963574655.1 Perodicticus potto
AGTAAAGCATCTCAAGAATGGAGAAGCATGAATCCCATGTACTCAAGTTTGATATGAGGATAATTAATGACAATTATTGACATGGTGGAGGTGAGGGAAGGGGAGAACAGAGAGAGAAACATTGAGGGCGGGGTGGGCAAAGGAAGAGCAGAGAGAGGGACGGAGCGCGGGGGGTGGGGTCTTGGGGCCTTGGTGTGTGCCACACCTTTTGGGGGCAAAACACGATTGTAAGAGGGAATTTACCCAACAAATGCAACCAGTGTAACATGGTTTCTTGTATCCTCAATGAATCCCCAACAATAAAAAAAGAAAAGAAAAGAAAAGAAAAGAAAAGAAAAGAAAAGAAAAAAGAATCTGCAGAAGAGGAATCTGTTCTTACAGATTCCTACAGTCCATAGACATTCTCCATGGAGAGGTGCTCTTATAAAGATGCACACAAATTTACACACAAATTCTAGAAGAAAAGAAAGACAGGTTAGAGATTCTTAAACTTTCTTGATTCCCAGCACCCTTAATGTCTAATAATATTTACTTGGCTTTTTCTGGAATCACCTCCTAATCAACATACTACCATACTTAATTTCCATCTCAGGATCTTCTACTGGACGAGATCAAACTAAGACAAATGAATTAATGATTTACCAGCCATTCACCATGTTCTAGCAATCTCTCCTTTTATCACTTCTTTCCCTTGCTTTTTATCCCCAGTGCTAACCAGAAGTACAATGTATATGTATTATGATTGGCCCCGAGATATAATCACTGAATTCTCACAGTGCGCAACCACACTATTATCATTCAACTGAAATGCATCAAGCCTCCATTTTTACATACTGTGTTCAATGCTGAGAATTCCAATGTGAATAAACATAAATAAAGTATATGTTCCCTGCTTTCAAAAACTCATTCTCCCCAGAGGAGAAAGACTTATGAACTAAGACTAATGATATATAGTAAATAGTTAAAAGCCGTCAATAAATAGTTTCTGAATATTCAAATGAATTAGCATCCTTCCTGTCCCCATAACCATCTTTATTTTTTTCCTGTGTCCTTCTCTCTTTATATAGCATTGTTAGAATATCATGAAAGCAATGGGTAAAGGTCATAAGTCTTGTGTTAAGGCAATCGTCCTTTGTCATCTTTGCAATAAGAGTGAGGACTACGTGGTCCATTTGTTTAGCGTAATGTGTTATGAAACCAAGATTACAAGTCTCACCTTGGTCAGACATATAGAAAAGAGAACACGAAAAGAATTAACACAAATCCATCACCACTGCTAAGAAAAAAGCTTAAAATTGGCATTCCGCTTGTAGTGGGATAATAGTATCACACTTATTAGTAAAGGAAATTGATTCAGGAAAGGAATGATGTGGAAATCTTTCTTCTTCCTAACGTACCTCCACTAATTGATAATAAAGATCCCTAGGGAAAGGAGTCCTTTTCAGTAATCAGGGATCAGGAAAGTACTACCTATGTACACACGTATTAAAGTGAGTAGTCCCTTGCCATGTTAGCTATGACTATGTAAAATTAAGTTAAATAACTATATAGGTAGAAAGATAGAGAGACATAAAGATAAATTGAAGTACATAATGAGTTTATAATTTCTTGCCCACCATGGACAATCAAAAATAAAATAAGAATTACTTTAAATCAGTTAGGAACCATTTCCAACTTGGCTATATTTTCCTCAAAGGTCTATGGTGGGTCTAGTCCGGGGAATAGAAGAAATAAAATTCTGTTGTAAAACATAATGTTACAAGGTTAGTAATGGTAGGACCATGATTGCAACTAGTGAGTATAAGTTAAAGACATTAGATACGTGCAGCCAGGAAAATGGGGATAGACAAAGTGACTGCCACTGTGTGGGGGTGTGTCATGTTTCCCTTATAGATTAGTACTCAAAATTCAGATAGAACCTATAATGGATGTCCTTGGTATTATGTGTTTGAAGGAGAGGAAATTTAAAACTCAGCTAGGGGTGCCTAAAATCATTGAGAAGGAGAGATGATGCCTATGTGATTGTGGTTACCATGTAGCGATTGTGCCCTCTCTAAACAAGTGACACGGGTAACAGGAAGCTCAGCATGGTTCTCTCATTTCACCCATCTTCATCAAGAAAACTGTGTTACCTACACCCATGCACATGTTTACACACACACACACACACACACACACACACACACATACACTCAAATACACATACCCATGTACACACAAAGAAACAGGTGAGAACATTTTCAAAGTCTATCATAGCCAGGCATGATACCTATGCCTCTGATAGTTTCCAAAGCCAACTTTTGGTTAAATAAAAGAAAGTGATGAATGAAGATGAAGTTTGTACTACAATATATTGTATAGCTGTCGTTGCCATAGACAAAAACCATGGGAATCAGTTTAGAAATGAACATTTTTAATTTTTTCTTCATTATCTGTAATAATATTTTAGAAAGTGGTAAAATAGTAATCATGCCATTCACTCATTTTTTTAGAGTCGATATACCAAAACTCATAAATACTGAACATTTTCTATTTTGTACTATCTTCTGATAGAATTTCTAAAAGAAAAGTTTAGGGTTTTATATGTTTGTATAATTTTGAGGATTTTAATTGTGTTGAGGTGAGGAGAAATAAGCAATAGGTTTTTAAGATGATCCTATTTTGAACTAAAAAAAAGAAGTAGTCTGAATTAATGACTATGTTGAAGTCATTGCTATCTTATTCCTTCCTAAGTATGCTCAGTATCTCACACTAGACTAATAAAATGTTGCTAGAAGCACTCATTAAAAAAACTACTTTACCAAATAAAATGTAAATAAGAATGAGTCACAATTTGTAGTGTATCAATTGTTTTAAGGCAATATTTCAAAGTACAATTTACATAAACAAATTAAAGACAACCCCAACAACTTGTTTATATGATAAAATCAAGCCACAGGCTCCTTTAACTAGAGAACTAATAGTCCAAAAGTTTGTAGACATTTACAGAGCAAATCTAATACAAATGGTTCATTGCAATAAATACCACATATTCATGATTCTGACAATATGCCTATTTTATCTATATTGGCCGGATAAAAGAAGCATTGGCAATTCTGTACACACAACTATACACATACTACTTCCCTTTGTTAATATTTAGCACAAAAGAAATAAATGCCTTATGCATAATTTTGTTCCACCTATCTAGGGACTGTAAGGATATTATAAAGGGTGAAAAGAAGTTCTTGGAAAAAAAAAAAAAAAAAACAACCTGCTAATCCAAACTAATGGACCCTCTGGAAATGAAACAATATAACAACAAAAATAGCCCTTTTGCCTTTGAGGGAATCATTTTAAATATATTTTGTTTTTAAGATATAAAAATTATGACATCAGAGGGGGAAAAAAAGCCTGGTGCAATTATAGCTACAGTCAAATACTGATGAATCAATTTGAGGCAGGTTAGAGATGAGGAAAGAATTAGGACAGAGCCTTTAACAACACGATTCTACTAATCAAACTAGGAGACCAGACAGCAGGCAAATGCCAAGAAATAAGGGCCCAATGTCTGCCCTTTCCGGGACATTTGTGTTAAAAAGAGCAAGGCAGTTTTTAAAATTTGGGAGACAACAGTGCCTACTCAAAGACAAAAAAGCACGTAAGGCATGTAATGAAGCATTTTTCCATGACAGGCGTGAATGGTAAATGCATACTGTTACTGGAAGAATTCAGGATAACTTACAACTAATTCTATAAAAGTGATTTTAAAATCATCCACAAAAACAAACACTTTGTTTTAGCTTCGGTGAACTTCTGTTCATTATTTCTCAGTTAGAAAAATGTCTGATTATTTTTGTTACATAATTTTTTTAAAAACTTACATTTCCTCCCCTTTGGTCCCTTTATTGTTTTAATTTGAATTTCTGAGGACGACCTACAGCACCTAGACCAATATCAAAGACACGAGAGGTGAAATGATTCAATTCAGTCTCAGAAATATTTGGAAATCAAACTTCAAATAATATGGGCTATCCTGATTGCATCTCTAAGAGAACTTAGTCAACTGATACTTTTGTCGGTATACAGCTAGAAAAATAGCAACAGGCACAATAGTAGTTCATATTTCTATTTTTTTTTTCTCATCAATGTCACAGAATCATCAACAATTAAATGTCCTGGTACAAACTATATTAAAGTGAAGAGCAAGCGAACCCATTGGGTCTTGTACTGAAATGCAGAGTCTGATGAGAGTATATTTTAAGCCTTTAAGTGTAGTCAGACCTGTTTTTCTGCTGGGATGGTAAAGAAGAGAGTCAGGCTACATTAGTGTCAACTCTGGTAAAATTGCCAGTGACATGGGTGCTTCAACTGTTGAGAAGGGTATTGAGTCTACCAATTCTTTTTAAACTCATATTTAACGAAGCTTTCTGAAAATATTACATATGGCATGTATCAACCTATGACATGTAGCCAACAACAACAGATATAAATTTAACTTGGGAAATTGGATATGAAGGGCATACTAACTCATTAATAATTTGTATTACTCAACTCTAGCAACAATACACAAGTAATTAGGCATGACATAATCAGTGGACAGTTTTGACCACCACTGCTGTCATGATCAGTGGTGCAATGCAGGAATTTACAGTGGCGGGGGTTGGGGGGCATGAATTGTACTTTTTGAGTTGTCAGAGAAGTGTTGGAGAGAGATATTCCACAAGACGTGACATTGAATGAAGCTCTTTCACTAGTTACACAGGAATGAAGATAGTGGGAGCAAGATAGAGCTGTGTTACTGCTGAAAGATATATTTTTACTGGAGAAGTCAATGGTGGTTGAAGAACGTTATTGAGGAAGCAATAATGTTGTCATCTACTAGAATTAGTTCTCATAGAGGGCAAAGCCCAGCACTGCAGAACATATAGGGAATGTATAGAAGTAATGATGACAGTCTTTTCATCAAGAAACTTAAAATGTCTGAAAACAAAAAAGCCAACAAGAATAAATACAGGTATACATAGATACTCATGAAAAATATGCTGAATATAATTGCTATTATTGTTTAGGAGAAAAGTTTAGCATTAATAATAGAAGAATTACAATAAGAGCTGGACCATGTGTCAAAATTGATATTCAATAGAAAGAGGTACATGTGAGGTGCAAGTATGCATGGGCAGGAAAGATCACAGCCTTTTAGAGGAATTTTGAGTAAATAAATTGGATGAAAGCATTAAATTCTAGACTGTGAACTTCTTGATTGCCAAGTTGAAACAGACATTATGCTCTGAAACATTCTGCTGCAAAATAGAACTTTCTGTGATGAGGAAAAGACTTTATATGTGTCTGTCCAATATTGTAGACACACATGGCTAGGGAGCACTTGAAATGTGGCCAGTGCAAGTAAGAAAGTAAATTTTAATTTTATTTAATTTTAATTAATTAAAATTTAAATTTAAGTGGCCACATGAGGCTAGTGGTATCGGTATTAAACAGCATAGCTCTAGAGACTAGGGAATCACTATAGGTTTTAAGCAGAGAATGACAAGATAAAACCCATATTTTAGGCAGATTAATTTGGCAACTGTGCATAGGAAAGTTTAGCGGGAGGTGAGGAGTTCTCTTGAGATTATATTGAATTTATAAATTGATGTGGGAGAATTGACATCTTTAAATCAAGAGTATTTCAATCACGAATATGATGTATTACTTTGCTTACTTCCTTTTTTTGATTTTCAAATATCTCTCAATACATTTTACAAACTTATAGGTACATAATTCATAGTAATAAAAATATGGGAACAACCCAAATGTTCATCAAAAATATAGTGTTGTTGCAACATTGTATTGCATGAAAAAAACTATAGTCATACACAACATGAGGAACAATATTAAATAAAGACACAAAATGGTATATACATAGTATATTCCATTCAAAAAAGATAAAATAACAGGCGAAAAAACACTGTCCTGTATTACTTATACACATAGTAAAAACATACAAAAAAATTAAAAAATGCTTTACTATAAAAGTCAGGATGATTTTTCCTGTACATGGAAGGAATGAAATTGCAATGGAATTATTATTAACCTAGTTGTTTCTTGAAGCAAGTGGCAGTACTACAAGCACTCAATTTAACTGTTCATTAAACTATAAACACAGTTCCATAGTTGACTACCTACCTACATTGACCACCTCCATAAGTAGAACTAATTTTCCTAGACTGGACACGTACCACATGGACGTAGAAGTACAGTAGGCTCAGTCCCTTATGTTGACCATCCCCATAGGTTGACCAGGTTGCCGCAGTCCCCTGGGTGGTCAACTTACAGAGGTTCCATTGTACGTGTTTCATGTACTTCCCACAGAGTAAATAAATTCAAGGCAAAGAAAAAAGAAAAGTGAAAACATTAAAATGAAGTTGAGATAATAATGCACTGCCAAAACATAACCACAAATCCTTTCTACATCTGCTCATTCAATCTCCTGCCCCCCACATTGAATCTAGGCTTTGTGACTTACTTTGGCTATTGGACCACTAACAAATGTGATAGATGCACAGAGCTTTCATATGGGGATTCACCTTTTCTTGCTGCTTTGGGGACTCAGCTGCCATTTGCAAAGGCTCAAGCTGGTCTATGAGGTGCTGGAGATACATGGCTTGGTGCTTCTCAGCCAAACATCAGACATATGATTGAAGCCATCTGGGACCAACCAGTTGCTGTTGTCCACTTGCTAACTGAAGCTGCATTAGGGAGCCAAGGTCAGGAAAGGGGAGAAATTGATGGCAGAGAGTAGAGCTCAAATTTCCAAACCACATAATCACTAGCTAAAACTGAATCTTTTTCAGCCACTACATTTTAGGTGGTTTGCTTTCAATTATAAAAGCCTCAAAATATTTAGAGATTCCAAGGTATCAACACAGTGATTCTGGCGGGCAATTCTGAACCCAAGCATTTTCATAGTAAAGGGAAAAAAGAAAATACGTATTTTCATTTTTAGATCAACATATATTAACAAAAGGCAAAGGACATTTTTATGTGCTGTACAAATGTATTGCTTTTCTTTAATATTATCTCCAATGGTGTGAAAGGCTATAAAATTCATGCTTATAAGTTAAAAAAATCATAGGTTTATGACAATTTGTTATATATCATTTATAATTTCTCCTGCTTGGCAGTCTTTTATTATCTTATTTCATGCTTAAGTAATTTCATATAGATGATAAGTCTACTCTTCTTGGGGGGTCTGAAAATTTCCATTATTGATAAGATTCTGAATCTAGGTGAGCTTGCTAAACAAAGATAATAATAATCACAGAATACCTGACTCTTGATTAGTAAAGGGAGCCTCTACCTCCCCCTCAAATAAAAAGACTTCAAAAATTATACATGTATTTATATAAGAAAAATCCCAACTTGAGTCAATGCTCAGAGTTCCCTGTATTCTATAAACTTCTGAAGAATGTGATCCTATATGAAATTAACATTGGCAAAGGTAACCTAAGTGGCTTAGGAAAGAATATAGCAATTAAAAGAGAGATGAAGGTTTTTAAGGGTTATAGAACTTGACTTCTGGGGCAGATAGAGGATTTAGAAGTGAAATCTTGCCTGCATTTGGAAACTTTCTATATTTGCTATTTATTCACCCTTTGATTCCTATAAGTGCTTTTCAGTGAAATACTTAAAGGAAAAGATTGTTTTATAGGATTGGGTAGCCAGAATGACAGGGTAGAAAAGCTGCAGCATCTTGGGAGAGAGAAAGATAAGATCCTGAGGAAATGGGGAGAGAGTGACTTGTACCAGCTACAGAAAGAAAATAAAAACACTCTGAATATCATAGGCCTGAGCAAAGGGAACCTTGGGGAGCTTTTATAGACCTAAAAAGGGAATTTAAGGCTGAAAAGCCAAAAAGTCTATGTACAATTTCCTGACATGTTAGAAAATTGAAAGGAGAGCCCACAAAATAATTAATTGTAAGTACAGACAAACAGGTACACCAGAACTGCTTATCTTTGCTTTATTCTATATTTCGAATCTCAGGTCATGGTCAACAAAAAATCTTTCTTTTTAATCAGTAGCTATTAACACATATTCAAACTGTTTAGATACTTTCTCTATATACACCTACCAATGTGTCACATGCATCTTTGCATAAATAAAAAAAATCTTACTGTTATCTATTTTAAATGCTATTTTTATAGGAATCCATATTGTTTCCTAACTAATTTTTCTATCACTAATAATCAATTTCAATTTTATTTATAAGGACTCAATAGTGTAAAATTTGGGCACCAGAGAATGGTATAGGTAGACCCTCTGTGAAATCTCTTTTCGCTTCCTGCCCCTGCTAATAAATTTAAGATGATTAAATTGGAAAAGGCAAGGCATGACAGAAAGGTGATGTTTTGACAAAATGAGCTTGGTTGTTTGGAAGCAGCCCTGAAGCAGTAGCTGGGAATTGGGGGCCTTGTGGATTTCTCCATAATGCAGATAGAACTTCATGATATATTTAAATCCTTTTCCGCAAACATTTCCCTGATTTGTTGCCAAGCCGTCACTGAATTTAGTAATCCAGACAGATTACCATAGGGGTCCTATTTTTAGGGTCCTTCTGTTGCTGTGGCAGTTGCAGCTGATCGGATTATGGCTCTATCCTACCCGTGTAAAATGCTTTGATGCTTCAGAAGAAACCTGCACTCCACTCCCGTAATTACAATGTCAGACTCATAGCTGGATATTTCTCTCTGAATTTATTTTGTAGCTCCATTGTGGCCAATCCATTATTAACTCATGAGATGGTCTGTTGTCTTTTAGTTTTGCTCTCTTTCAAACTAGCTCACTATTATGCGTATGTGTATGTTCGGGGGGAAGGTGGATGATAGCAAATGCATGCTGGGGTCACAGAGGACATATATAATTTCTCTGATTCTGAGGGGAAAAAAAAAAGGCAACCCAGACATTACTTTCTCCTATAAATGACAATATCTCCATCTAGCGGCGAGAATGACATTAACCATTATGGTATCTTCTGTGGGAAAGGGAAAGGCTTTACAAGTTTGCCTCAGGATGTAATTGATGTAATATAAATGTTTTCTCAAGAATAAAAGACATGAGCTAAATCAACCCCATCCCTCAGTGTTTTCAGGGGAAAAAATAATTCCATTTACTTGAGAGTTAGTTTGTTCTTTATCACCTGATTGAGTACACAAATGTCACTAATCTCTTTCATGGTTTTTTTACAAGACATTAAGAGAAAGGTTGTTAAAATGTAATGAAATAACAAATTGAATTAATTTTAAACAGAACTTATATTTGGTCTAAGAAGTAAATTATCCAACAAATTTCTCATCTCCCATCAAACTATGTTTTATCAATTGCATAGCTATTACATCCAAGTACGATAAAATATATACATGCAAGTCCACAAATAAAATTTTTTCTTGAAGAAATAAAAACTAACGTAGACTGGTAAGATTTCTCCTATTTCCTAACTTATTGCAACCTCAAATAACTCTTGCAGTATGAAGCCAGTAATTTAAGGCTGTCTTTCACAAATGTTCTTCATTACATTATTGTTATTTGTTAATGCAAATGCGAGCTTGTTTTAACTAATGTTCCATCTCATATTCAAGTAACTAGCTTGTCATAAGAAATTATTCACATAGTGATACGTAGCCAACAGGCAGAAAACTAAGATATTGAAGACGACCAAGGCGCCCACAGAACGGCCCACCAGGTGGCAGCACTTGCATGGGCTCCGCACATGTTTCTTGTACTTGAATCCTGGCTATGTTAGTAAGCCATGGGAATTTGGTCTCAGTAAAAAACTGGTTAGTAACACAATGCAAAAGGGGAAGCTATTTCAACCCAGAATGCAAATTCATTAATTAAAAATTGAAAGTATCTCTTCTTCTGATACTGTAGTATTGAAATGTGTTACCCAAAGAAACTTATCAGGGTATCTGAGGAGGATCTTTTTTCTGTTCACAACTTTCTTCCCTCCCTTCTTCCCTTTCTCTTTCATTCTTTTACTGGTCTTTGTTTCCATTTTTCTTTTTTATTTCCTCCTTTTCCCCTGCCTCCTCTCTTTCCTCCCTTCCATTTTTCCTTCTTTCTTTACTTTTTACTTCACGAATTCTTTCCATCTTCCTTCCAGTACCCTTCTCTGTCTCTCTACTTTCTCTTAATAATAACAGCCCTAATGAAACTAATAGCAACTGTAGCAACCGCATCAATAATGGGAAAATAATATCAGTTTGTATTTGCCAGTTCTAGTTACTTTACTGGGATTATCTCATTCAATCCCAACCTCACGATTATCATCCATATGTACACATTGAATGAACTGAGGGATAATATAATTAAGGAAATTGTTCAATGTATTCATTTAGAAAATATTTATTATTTGCTTACTATGCAATCAGTATACTAAGTGGTCAAATCAGACACATGTTTTTATGAAGTTTGCATTTTAGACAGAAAGAAAATGAGCAGATTAACAAAATAATTATAGCTGGTGATTGGTGCTGTGAAAGAATTAAAAGGATCATTTGGATTATACGAAAAATAGAAGTCTCCTTTAAATAATGAGTTAAGTATAAATCAGACATTTCATATAGATATACACATATCTACATTATGAAGTAATTGTATCTTCAAGATCAGGTGTCTTGCTTAGATGGGCAGATTTTGAGCCACATTTTTGAAGACCTCTTGCACATAATAGCCTTTCTCATACATTACAGTCTTTTTGTTTACACTGCCCTCAGTTTTTACATCATGAAAAGATTATGCTTTATTCACCTTAAAATATGTAAAATATGTCATTCTTACTTCCCTGAACTACCCCTTCCTGGATAAAATATCAATAAGTTTTCCAGCGATGTATTCATACACAATCTCACTTACTTGTATTAGTCTCATCTATTATGTATTAATTCTTACTTTAATTTTAAATAAAAGAACTTTCCTACATCTTTCTAAAAGTAATATTTATGTGTATGCAAAAATTAAATTTTTCAAAAGTTTGGGTTTTTAAAAACTTTTGGTCTTTTTAATTAGCACTGCAGTGTCTAGATGTAGAGTTTAAATATGTTTTGACCACTTTAGAAAATATGCAATCTCAAGTGTAAATATTTTTTCTATATTAAATAATCTAAAATATTTGAAATATTATTTCTTTGCAAA
>CAUYRH010139656.1:0-27491 GCA_963574655.1 Perodicticus potto
TTGATTTACAGAAAAGAATACAGAAAACACCAAAGCTCTTGGTAGAGGGAGAGATTTCAAGTGGGGAGAGAGATGCTCTCTCCGTTCCTCTCCCGGTCTTTCCCTGTCTCATGACATGACTTTAGGTACAGGCTTCATCCACTTTAAGAAACATTCTCATTAGGACAGTAAGGTCAACCTACTTGGTGACTATCAGATCACCATTTGTTCCATGTTTCAACCTGAAGATGAAAGGCAGATTGGATTAGCTGGGGTTATATATATATATATATATATATATAATAGTCATATATATATATTATATATTAGACTATTAGAAAAAGACTATTAGACTATTAGAAAAAAATAGCATTTAAGTCTTACTTCTTCTTTGTTCCTTTTTCCCTCACTTGGGGCAAAGGGTAGAGTGTTGGAAAGAGTGACACTGAGAGTGCTGCAGGCTGGGTGTCAGTCCCTCTGGGGACACTGACTCTGACCTTGGTCAATCCTTTAACTCTTCCTTTTCCTCATTCTCTGACAAATGAAGCTAATTATACCAATTTTAAAAGACAATTGGAAGGGTCACATCAAGATAATATAGGTATGAAAGCCAGCATGGTTCCCTGAAGAGGCAGCAAGAGCCCTAGCAGAAGATGTGGCCACTGTGGAGCAGTAGTTACTGAGGTCAGCCTCTGTAGCAACAGAGAAAAAGGCATAAAATTTGGGTCAGAAGATCTCTGGTTCACCTTTTTCTCTGTAACTAGATACATGGGACAAGCAAGCCATTTTCCTTTCCTGAGTTCCATCTGGGTCTTGCCTAAATCACAACTACAGTTGACCCTTGAACAACATGGGTTTGAACTGCATAGGTCCACATATGTGCCCATGTTTTTCAACTGAATGCAGATCACAAATGCGGTATTCACAGGAGGGCCAACTGTGGGGCTTGAATATACCTGATTTGGGTATGGGGGTAGTCCTGGTAACAATACCGCCAGTGTACCACAGGACAACTGTGATTTCTTTTAATGGTAAAATAAAACAATGCTTATGAAACCCCTTTAAACAGTAAAGTGTATACAGACATTGGGGGTCATTTCCTAGGTGTGCCATCACTGCTGTTTTGGGGAGTATTCCTGCATGCTGGCGGAAGATGGTTGATGTTGAACTCTAAGCCAGTGATTTTGAACTGGTATGCAGTGAGAGGATCTTAGGTGTACTGTGAAAATTTTTAAAGATCATTAATTACATTATTTTCAAAAAGGTTCAAAGCACAGTGAACATATTCTTTTTCTTACTTTCTTGTTTTTTAATCAACATAATTTAAGTGTGCCGTGGAAGTTTAACTATAGGTTCAAGCATGCCATCAGATAAAAAAAGGTTGAAAAACACTGCTCTACACCCTGGAAAGTACACTAAATTCAGAAAAAAGGGCTCTGGTTTCTAAAGCTCCAAGGTCTGTGTTGAGTGAGCGGTGAGCTGAGTTACGGGTGCAGGCATATACAGGCAACAGCTTGTCAGTGGAAGAAGAGACTCCCTAATAATTCAGTGATTGGAGGTGCATCTATTCCGTGTGCTGACATGACTAATCACTGACCCAAGGGCCACCTTCTCTTATTTTCTGATAACGACCCCGAGTTTTAGATAGAAAGGGATTCTTCATCTCAGTGGAAAAGAGATGTCCTCTCTGTCCTACCTGTCTCTGGTGTAAGGGAACAAAGTGCTAATACCTGCTTGAAGCCAAACATGGTGATCCCATTTCCCTGTGCCAGTGATCATCCCAGGAGTGGGTTTGGGTTCCAATTCTGGCCAGTGAGACACGAATTGAAGTGTGGGAGATGAGGGTGGTTCAGGCTGAAAAGACAGACTTGTCTATCTTTCCTTCCATCCCTGCTCGCTCCAGTTTCCACTTCCTGCCATGAGTTTATCATGGAAGGAGTTGGGCAGCTGTACTGTAATCAAGAGACCACAAGCCTGAGATGACGATAATACATGGTGAAGATAGTCCCATAATGTTTTTTAACTATTGTTCAGCCTAGGAGTGTCAAGTACTGGTCCACTTAAGGAGATAATACATGCATACATATTGTTTGTTCCACTCTTAGACATATAGTCTGTGTCTATGTAGATCTGTTACTTACAGCCAGGAGCATTCCTAAACACATATCCCCATAAGCAAGAATAGTCTCTTTATTTCAGCATTCTCTTTCAACTGTCTGACAATTAGCAGTTTGGTAGGATATCAAGCTTGGATCATGCAAAGAAAAAAAAATCATTAGCTTCAGATAGGAAATCTCTCATACTAAAAAAACATTTAAAACATAGCCCCACTTATTGGTGAAGATAAATGTCAAAATTTAGAGTAGCTGAAGATGTTTTCTAATAGATGGGATTTTTAGACTCTCAATCAGTGGAGACATAAAATCTGGCTATGATGAAACCATGAAATGCAACTCACTTAACGGGTCTGAACATCATGAATTTGTATTTTTGGATTTGGCTGGGATCCTTCATGTCTCTGGACCACCTAATATGCATATAAAAACTAAGAGTTAAAAATAATAAAAATAAGATCTGAAAAACCACACAGGGCCTTCCTGTCAGCAGTGGTTCCATTTTTACATGTCAGGATTAATATTTCACACATACCAGCTCATTAAAAAAAGTAACCTTGGAACACAGTGTCAGGTGGAGATTTTTTTTTAAGATATGTTGGAAATTATGCAGCCATAAAGAGCATTCCCACTAATTATCTTGGCACTCACGTTAGGCTGACCGGTTTGTCACCAAGTTGGAGGTTGCAGAGCAGAGAGCCTCCTCCATGTTGTCTCATGCCTTGCTTTGCTCCATTTTTCTCTCCAACTCATTTACTTGGTGCTCATATTTATGCAAAGGAGGTAATGAGGTAGCCAAAGGTTATGGGGGGCCAAAGGGCTTTTGGATGATGAGAGCTTGGTAACTAGGGAGGCCAGCCTCAGGCTGTCTGAAATTGAAATTTGAGGCTAAATTAATAACTGAACCTAAGCACATCCAATTTTCCAGTAAGACTCCTCTAGGGTCGAAACTATGTAGTCTGACATAAAAGAATCTGTAAATATGACAGAAAAAAAAAAAAAGAAAAGCAAACTTCAAGACTATTCCACTGCAAGTAACACCTTTCAGGTGGGGCACACAGAAAGGGGCTGGGGGGCCCCTTTATTCAAACTTTCCCTAAAATGTGCTTTCATGTTTCAATCTATAGAATGTGTGTGCCTATGTTTAGCCTTAGAGACCAATAAAGATCTTGCACATAATTATGTGTGCAAACAGACACACATCTGTTCTGAAATTATTCTCCTGAAGATTCCACCAGAGCCACTATCAGCTAGAATCTGGGTAAAACTCAGTAGCAGAGCAAGGTGCTGGCTGGGACCATGCCTGTGCTTTTCCTTTATTTCTTTGTATTTTAAGACCAGGAACATTGAGATAATTCCCTGAAGTCCAGTTAAAGATATGGTGGGGGATTTATTTGTATTTTCAGGGTGGGCATGTTCAAGAGACTGCTCCCAGAGGGTGGAAAAATGTCACATAATGGCAGTGAATAAGCCAGAAAGATACTTGGGAGACATCCTAGATTGGTCCCTGAAGACTGGGGCCCACAGCTATTCTGTAGACTAAAGGGTAATCACAGTCCTGGACACTGGAGGGAGATGAGAATGAAAGTAGAAAATACAATCCTACCTTCCTCCTAAATTATGTATCAGATACTATACCTGAATATGTTTCAAAGTGGTTATCACCACTTGATAAAATCAAGAGGAAGGACATGAAATTCATAAGGGCTAAGAGGTTGGCATAAGATGGCCAACTAAAATTCTTTGGCCTATATAGGATGAAAAGTCATGGTTAAAACATGAACGATTAGAGCCTACACTAGGGAAGGATGTAATGATCTAACAATATTTGCAATTTAGAATACTCAAACATGGAACAAATCAAAGGATTCCTTTGTACAAATGGAAGAAGACAGGATTTAAGTGATCTTTTGAATGCCAGACAGAAGCTGAACTACAGCCCTGGTCTTGAGAGGCGTGTGGCAGCAGAGGCTTTCCACTTCCCAGCAGTGCTCTTGTGAGCTGTGAGATGACACGGATGGATGAGTTGACCCTGAGTCCTGTTCCAGCTGCTATGTGATGGTGCCATCTGATCATCCACGACGGGCCACTGAGGAGGGCAAGTTCTGTCTATTGAAAACACAGAGCTTGGGAGGTGGTCTATGTCCTTTTAAAGGAAGAGGTGCTCTGTGACTTCCTCTCTTCCAAGAATTAATTCTCTCATCAGTCCAGAAACAGCACAAAGAGTGAAAGACCTTTTACTCTCCCCTAGCACAGCCGAGCAGAATAAAGGAGTTAAAAAAAAATCTCTTCCATGTAAGTTGAAAAAAAAAGTAGCTTTTAGCTACAAGTTTCTTTTTCCCACTTCTTCACTAAGTCATCCAGAAGCTAACGGGCAGGCATGCTGAGCTTCATAAACAGTAGTGCCTACAATTTGACCCCAATTTCCACTCCTAACCTAATTTTCCATAACTCAAACCCTAAGTCAAACTAAACTGCGTTTTTCTTTCTGTGAATGCCTGTTTTTATTTTCTTCAACCTCTGACAGCATTTCCTTTCTTTAACATTTTTTTTAACATGAGGAATTTGTCTGGCCTCCAATTTCTTGAAGAATTAGAACCCTTTCCAAATCGCTAGTCCATACGTTTAGGCCTATCTTCTTTTGTTTCTCTGTTTATTTTTTAACCTAAGGTCATGTTTTCCAGACACCAACCCTTTTCCCTTTTCTGGAATCTCCTTCTATTAGTTATTTGCTCATTCATTTATGCCTTAATTGTATCTTCTAGATCCCTGCTTTCAGGATTAGAAGATGTACACATTTCACCCATTATAAAAATATACTCCCTCAATCCCATTTTCCTCTAAGTATGACTTTCTTCTTACCTAGAGTTAATAACGTTATGATGATAGGTAGAGAATAATTATATAGTTAATGTTTTTCTTTCCTCTTACTAAAAGTGTTACAGAGCAGGGACTAAGTTGGTTTAACTCAGTACTGAGTATCCAGCACTGAGTGTCTGACCCATAGTAGGAATGTAGTGAATAAATTTTGATGACTAATAAGTGAATGATGGATGAATAAATATATGGATAATGTTCTTTCCTTGGATCTTTGTCTATTCTGTGATCAGAATGCTCTTCCATGTCTCTTTTTTTCCTTAGGCAAATCATTCATTGCATCTGTTGATATTCAAATGAAATGTACTGGGTTGTCTACCTTCCACCATACCAGAAGAATTCCCTGATGGCTCCAAGTAAAAATAGCTGCTCCTTCCTCAGATCTGTCCTTATTAGAATCTTTTCGTGATTTACACTCTGGTAATTTTTGTGTATGACTCTTTTCATCATGGATAGGTTCTAACACACTAGTGGCATCACTGTGTCTTGAGCACACATCAGGCCCAGGCTAGGAAGAAAATGGCATGTAAGGCATAATCTCTGTCTTTGAAGATATGAAGGTGATACAGAAAAATTAGCAGGCAATCGTGTCAGTGTGTATTATGGTGAAGGTCACTACAGGACAGAAAGCAGCTAGGGCAGTCTATGGGGTCTAGAAAAGGCTTCCCAGAGGAAGGGATACTCAGGTTACATTCTAAAAGATGAGTAGAAATTAGCCTAGATTAAGGAAGCAGAAAGAAACAAGTGAAAAGCCCCAAAGGTGAGTCAGAGAACAGCAAACTCAGGCAAGAGAAAAAGGGCCTGGCATGATGGAGAGACCAGAGGAACAAGTGGAGGAGGCATCAAAGCTAGAATCTCCTTAAGGGCTTTCTTCAAAGGCAAACAGGAATCACCGAAGGGGGGAATTATATGACTGGATCGATGTTTTGGAAATATTTTTCTCACTGAAAAAACGCAAACATACAAAAAATTCTGCACTCCCCTCCCACCAAAAAATAAATCAATCAATCAAATATTAGGACTTCTCTGGGAGAATGTGAAAGTTAGAGCCCTTGTCTTGGATGTATCAGGACTTCTCTGGGAGAATGTGAAAGTTAAAGCCCCTGTCTTGGATGTATCAGGACTTCCCTGGAAGATGGTGAAAGTTAGAGCCCCTGTCTTGGATTCCTCACTGGGGTGTGTATTTTCTGGGATGTACATTCTCCTCTCAGGTAATGTGCTTTGTGCATCTTGTCTTCTGGTCATTTTTTTTCTGTAAGACTTTAATAGTCTTCACAGGTTGTTTAGAATTAATGAGGCAAATGTCCTCAATCAAGAAGCAATTTAAGAACACGCTGCTAATTTCAATGAGCTCTGTAAATGAACTAATTTAATACCAGTTGACCTTTTTTATTTGAGGAGAATTATTTGTAGCTGTATTTTCTTGATTTGTGCCTTTAAGCCTTGGCAGTTGGAATGGGCATTTTGAGCCCAGGGGTATACATTAATTATGGTACAAGGATGGTGCACTTCTAAGTGGGGCATGGAACATTCACTTCAGTAAGTAAGCTGAGGGTATCTTTTTAATAGAAAGGTCCTGACCGTGTTTATTAAAATCAAAGCCATATAATAAAGAATGCTATGCTTCTATAGTGAGATAGACCAGGCAGATACTAAATGATATTATGAGATTTTTACCATGTCCTAGAGATTTTGCTACCTGTCCTTCCTGACTTTTTAAACCTTTTTAGAGCTGAGATGGTACCAATGTTTTTTTTAATTTCTTTATTTCCATAAAAGAAAATCTTACTTCGTGAATACTGATGCCTACTTAGTAATACTTAATGATCTTTCCATTCCTCCTGCCTGTGTATTTACTATTTCATCTAGTGAAGAACCAACCTTTCTGGAGCATTTTCTCTAAAAATCAAGCTATTAGTAGGAATGTATCTTTTACTGATGATTTTCTATGGAGGGTTTTGCTTTAAACCAGCAAATCTATAGGTCTACAAGCAATGAGAACATTTTACAATGCCATCATTCCAATAAAAGGATAACATATTATTTCTGCCAGTGAAGCAGTTTCCATTTACTGGGAAAGTATTGTTCTAAGTTTGGTTTAGCTTTGTTGAATCAAGGCTGAATCAGCAGCTTTCAAGTGCCTGGTAAACTCAATCTTCTTTCAAAACAGAGGGGGAAAGAGAATTGAGCTGATAAAATCAGGGTAAGGTAGAATTCTTTTAAAAGAGGTAAAAAGCACTAACCTTATGGAAAAGACTAATAAAATGACTACATTAAAATCAAGAACTCCTATTCATGAAAGAGGCACTTCATACAGAACAAAATGGCCACAAACTTGAAAAAGACATTTGTCACACATATAACCACCAAAGAGATTGTATCAAGAATAAAAACAGAACTCCTACACTCCTACAAAAAGTGTCCAAAAATTTTGTTTTTTTAAAATTGTTTTTTATTAAATCATAACTTTGTAAATTGATGCATTTATGGGATTCAGGGTATTGCTTCAATATACAATGTGAAATGCTTGCATTGAACTAAGTAACACATCCATCACAATTATGCTCATTTCTTAATAGTTTGGAAGTGTACTGGGGGGACCTCGCCTAATGTGCATGATGCAGCAGTACATTTCAAAAAATTTTGAAAAAGCACTTTGGGAAAGAGGAAATCCGATGGTGAGTGAATATTTGAAAAGGAATACAAATCCTTTAGCAACTAAGAAAATGCCAATTAGACACATACCATTGTATACCCACCAAATAGGCAAAAATGAACAAATCCAATATTGTCTTCTTAGTGGGTCTGAAACAAGAAAAACAGGAACTCTGCTACATTGCTAGTAGGAGTAAAAATCATCAAAACCCCATTGAGAGATAATTTGGCATTAACTGGAAAACTTGAAGATATGTATACTCTGTGACTCAATCCTGCAATTCCTCTACTAGGTATATAACCAAAAATCACTTTATAACAAAGATATTTGCAACACAATGTTTATTGTAGTCCAATTCATAATTGCTAAGTCATGGAAGAAGCCCAAGTGTCCATCAACCCATGAATGGATTAATAAATTGTGGTATATGTACACCATGGAATATTATGCAGCCTTAAAGAAAGATGGAGACTTTACGTCTTTCATGTTTACATGGATGGAGCTGGAACATATTCTTCTTAGCAAAGTATCTCAAGAATGGAAGAAAAAGTATCCAATGTACTTGGCTCTACTATGAAACCAATATATAAGTACCCACACTTACTTATAAAAGCTATAACCCACCTACAACTCAAGATAAAAGGGAAAGAGAAGGGGCAGGGGAAGGGAGAAGAGAGGATGGGTAGAGGTAATTGGTCAGAACACACTTATGGTGCATTTTACAAGGGTACATGTCAACTCTGCTAAGTGTAGAGTATTAATGTCTTAACACAATAACTAAGTAAGTGTGGTGAAGGCTATGTTATTCAGTTTGATGAAATATTTCAAATTGTACATAAAACCAGCACATTGTACCCTATAAATGCATTGATGTCCACAGATATGATTTAATTTTTTAAACACGTATTTCCACTCTAAAAAGAGAAAGTCCTATACATATGCAGTCTGACAATTAAGTTTAGGATCTCATCCTAGAAAAAGGGCTACATACCTCATTGTTGAATATCCCTATGGCCATCTTTGAAGTATCCCCCTTGGGAAGCTATGCACCAATGCCAACACCTAGTCCACCCTTCAAAGCAATTTTGGAACTCTTTTTCTGGAATGGCCATCAGAGCTATCATCCTATTACCCTTGATGTCCTGAATGTTATTAAATGTTTTCCTTTAAATATTGTCTTTATCTTCAGGTAAAGAAAAAAGTCACTGCAGGCCAAATCAGGTAAGTAGGCAGGGTAATTTAATGCAGTTATTTGTTTACTGGCTAAAAACTCTTTTATAGACAGTGCTGCATGAGCTGGTGAATTGTCGTGATGCAAGAACCATGAGTTGTTGGCCTAGATGTCCAGTTAATATATTCCTAACAGTTTCTCTACTGATGTTTACTTGGTGTGCTATGCTTCTCACAGTCAGCCAAGATTTTCATACTCAGTTTAATGAATTTTTGCAGTGTTTTCATCAGTTCTGCTCATTACTGGCTTCCCTGAGCTCTCTTTACCAGAGACACTTGCTCTCTCCTTAGAAAAATGTTTAATCCCTTTGTAATTGTAATCCCTTTGTAACTGTGATTTTCTTCATGGCATTATCCTTGATTTCACTTCCACTCTTGCCAAGTTTAATAAGAAATTTACAAATGTTTGTCCATTGCTTTAATTTAAGCTCTATCATTCTCACAACAATACCCAACAATAATAAACACCACTCAGCAAGACACCACCACAAGCTGACGTGTACACAGCTGTGAGACACAGATATGCAACCAGATTACGAAACCTTACTGAGCTGTTTCAACAGTGCTGCCAACACAAGAGATGGTGGCAAGTTTTTGAGCTTAATTGCTAGATCTTGTATGATTATTTACATGTTTCAGTTTAAAGACTCTGAGGGAGAGTCATTTGTGGGTTTTTGTTTGTTTGTCTCTGATGTGGGAGATACTCTGGAACCACTGCAGAATGATAGACAATGAAGGAGTGAATGAGAGAAAGAGAAAGAACACAGTGAGTTTATTCTTGAAGAAAAAACTGAAAAATATTTGTCTGTCCTGTAAATCAGATAATTCCCTTTATTTTTATGAGCTACTAAGTGGGATGAAGAAACAATTTTTTAAATTAAATGTTGTGGCCTCTTAAGCCAATGTTGCCCCAAGTGTGGAAAAGAGTCTGTGGAACCATGCTCATTCATCTTGGATTCCAAGGGGGAAAAATCCTGTCAACATTTATGTAGTATTTGTTATGTTCTGTTGTAACTTGAGAACTGAGAAGCAATGCTGTGGACTAGGAGGTCCTTCTGCACAGGGACCTTGCCTAACTGTCTGGGGTCTGGCAGACAAAGGGAGAGAAAGCATTGCAGAATTTACAGATATATACATGGTGTATATATATTATACACTGTATATGTGTGTGTGTATATATATATGTATGTATAGTGTTCTGAAACATGGGAGATGACACCATATTAGTTTCTTGCGAGGCTAACAGGTAAGTTGGGGGCCTAAATACAAAAGACAAAAAGTGAAAAGGTCGTAGCTTCATGTTTTAATTAAAGAAGCAGTTTTTTGTTTAAAGAAGACATTGAACAGTTTGAAGGACAGAGGAGTGTTAAGTTATAGACTAAAAATACTTTGGGGAGAATTTAGTGAGGGAAAGTTACAGTTTTCAGGTCAAGGTGCCTACAGGATATTTGTGGGGGCAATTATTAATTCCTTTTTAATTTTATTTATATTTTTGTTTTTAAGTTGCTGGTTTTTAACTAGATATATTTTACAGTCAGGCATGGGCCCTGTACAGAGAGACCCCTAGTCTGCCATGTTGCATCCCTGTTCTTGGGTTACAACAATGTTCTACGCATGGTACAAAATCCTCTACCTATAAACATCTTATGTAATCACCACATTAGATAACCCTGACAATAATACTGAAATCAAACCCTGTAAAGAATTACATCAATTTTATAAAAACTGACACTTAGGAGAAGTAAAGTTTCCTGGGATTACAAAATTTCTAAGTGATAGAGCTGGAATCCAAATCTAGATCCATGGTTCCTAAATGAAACATACAAGTGTGTCTAGCCAAAGCTGTATTTACACAGAAACTTACTGAGAATACTTTAAAACCCAACCACTCTTCCTCAACCCCAAAGTAAAAAAGTCTTTTGTTACTTGTCAAAGTAATAGTTCTTGGACATTACCATCCCTGTCATCCTCTATGCCAGTGGTCTCCAACCTTTTTGGCACCTGGGGCCAGTTTCCTGAAAGACAATTTTTCCATGGACCAGAGGGTGGGGATTGGTTTGGGGATGATGTGATCACATTACATCTTCACCTCAGATCATCGGGGGTTGGTTTCTCATAAAGAGCCACAACTTAGACACGTGCAGTTTACAGTAGAGTTCGTGCTCCCATGAGAATCTCGTGCCACCCCTGATGTGACAGGAGGTGAGGCTCAGGTGACCAAGCCAGTGATGGGAAGCGGCTGTGATACAGATGAAGCTTTGCTCACTGGCCTGCTGCTCACCTGCTGCATGGCCTGGCTCCTGTCGGGCCACAGCAAGTGCCATCCACAGCCCAGGGGTTGGGGACTGCAGCCCTAAGGTGCCACTTCTGTAGTAGAGAAGAAGGAAAATCAAGTAGCAGCTGGTCCAGTCCTGTCTCCTCTTTTTCTGGTTCTGGTTTTATTCCATCACCTTTTGCTTGTCTCCACGTGGAGCAGAAACACCCAAAGAGTTTGTTAATGTCAAATTGAGTAGCTTATCCTCAGAAAGTAGGAGTATTTACCGGGAGGTGGATAAGATGGTCAATGCAGAATTTCCTGTGCTAAAGACAGGTGTGTGTGAAGACACGTACACACGTGTGTGTTTGTTCATGTGTCTTCCTCACTTACGTAGTGTCTGTGACTTCTGGGTTGGGTCACCAGGTCTGTTAGCTGCTTCTAGGTCCTACACGGGTTTCACGTGCAGTGTGGCCGCAGCAAAGCGCACAACTTGCTATGGTATCAACCTGTGATTCCTATTTATGTCAACTGGTGGAATCTTACCCACAACTCTGTCAACTCTGTCTCTGCCTAGCAGAAAATAAAAAATATTTTTAATATAAAAGCTCAACAGGTTTTTTAACCAAATTTGCTCATTTACTCACGATGAACTGAACTGGTTCAAAACACTGTGCTAGGTCTTTTGAGATATGGACACAGGAAGACCGGCCGAGCACATGAGCAGGAACAGGTGGCTTTGTGGCCCTGCGAAGCCGCAGAACACCGGAAGTGACGATCTTCGCAGGAAGTGACGATCTTTGCAAGCTGAAAGCCAACTTTCGATAAAGATACAAAATTTACACACTAAGCACTAATTTGATGCCATCCAGTTCTTCTTCTTTTCTCTCTCTCTCTCTTTCTTTTGGGAAATTCATCCATTTTTATTTGTGATCGTATCTCCATAAATTAGTTTTCATCCATTTTTAAGTAACACACGACACTCAGACTAAAAGCAGTAACTGTTGTCAGTGACAGAAGGCTGCTCTGACATCAGCTAACAGCTTGCTATGACCTCGGAAAACTGAGGACGTCTAACATACAGCTCATTTCAACAAGGCGTGTGTACTGCCGGTGTTTGAGGATGCATTTACTTCTTTGGTAGTGTACATGGGAACTTCAAGGGAAATTCACTTAGCTCCTCTGTCTTAATATTCTCTGATTTTCACGTTGAGTCTGAGCTGCACAGCCACAGACATATCTGTTCCTGTGCTCTCCACCTCTCATGCAAGGCATGGCGAGTGTATATTCTCTAGAGTTAGTAACTTCTAAAGAACAAAAAGCAGAGAGAGGGCATAAGAGGATAAGAATAAAACAGATAAGGCATGTTTTATTCTGGGATCTTAACATACTTTGCTTGGGGCAGGAGATTGATCTTTCTTTGAGAGGTAGTTTCACAAAGAAGATAGGCTATGATATATTAGTGACTTTAATATTTTACATATTCAAGGTCTACATGATTCCTATTCCTCCCAAATTTTTTCTTTTACTTACCCAAGCCAAGTTCTGCTAGTTAAGCTCTACTGAACTTAATTTTTATGATCAGTGATCTCCATCAGTTAAGTAGAAAGTGTGATGTTCATTTTTCTATTTCTAAAGGAAATTGAATTGATATTCAATCTATGATGGAATCATACCAATAAACTAATATGCCAGATTCTTTAGGGAAAAAATGCACATGGGCAGTTACTACTTTTTCTATTGTTTTACATTTGGCTAATGTTCTCATCTAAAAATGCTTACAATACATTTATATTTAGTATTTTTCTTTTGCAACATTCTGAATATTCGTCACTTTTTTAATGGTGGGGGGGAAACTGAAGTGAACACTTGGCCGTGGAAGGCCATCTGGTGTCAGTAGAGAGTAACTACGTGTTCATGTGTTAGGAAAGGTGTTCCCCCTCATTCTGCTGTGTGGTGTGTGTTTTCAAACACACTCTAGACACAGCCAGACAGGCTGTACAGCCAGCCCCTCTTTATCTCTGCAAACTGAGAGCAGTTGTAATACCTCTGTGGCATTTTTTTATTATGTCATGGTATAATTTTTTATAGGATTTACACTTGACTTCAGAAAATGTTTTAACTACCATTTACCTGTGGAGATGTGTGATAATTTGAGATTTTATAACATATTTCAACTATACTGTACAGGGTTTTGGCTCAAAAGACTCTAGTAAGTTGTTGCATTTCCCTACTGCATCCTCTTTTCCACTCCACCTCATCCCAAGCAGAAATGTCATGACCTTTGAGATTAACATAAAGTCCTCTTCCCTGCCCAGTCTTGCCCTGTGGACTGTGCCCTTCTTACGTTCATGGCACCATAGTTGCAGGACTTGGGATATAGGCTGTTTCTGATTCCTCTTGACCTAAAGGGAAAAAGGAAGGACTAGGTGCTTTTTAAAAAATCGTGTCTACTACAAGAGGAACTTTACCTAACAAAGGCAAACATTGTAACCTAGGTGTTTGTACCCTCACATTAATCTGAAAAAAAGAATTGTGTCTAATTTTATAGTGGTAGAAACATGAAATTAAGGACCTAAGTGCAGTATTTGTAAGAGGTAAATTACAGGTGACAATATAATAATCATTTTACACATTTTGTTATGTCCAACTTAGTAGTAGTAGGCATGGAAGAGATAGATAAAAGTCTTCCTTTTCTTTTAGTAAAAAGTTTTTATTTATTTATTTACTGACTGACTTATTTATTTATTATTTTTTTAAGAGACAGGGTCTCACTTTATCGCCCTCGGTAGAGTGTTGTGGCATCACAGAGCTCACAGCAACCTCCAACTCCTGGGCTTAGATGATTCTCTTGCCTCAGCCTCCTGAGTGGCTGGGACTACAGGTGCCCGCCACTGCGCCTGCCACTATGCCTGGCTATTTTTTGTTGCAGTTTGGCTGGGTCCAGGTTCGAATCTGCCACCCTTGGTATATGGGGCCGGCGCCCTACCCACTGAGCACAGGTGCCGCCCATAGTGAAAAGTTTTGAAAATGAAAATTCCAGAAATACTGTAGACGTTATCCTATTCAATTGTTCAAAGCAGGACCATTCCTTTGCTCTCATCTCATCTCATTTGTTTGTTTATGAGCCCAAAAGGACTTGCTCAGGGTAGATTTTTATAAAGAAGTGACTTAGAATTTAAATGCATCTGAAATTAACATTGCTCTCTTTGGCAATTACTTTCTTTCTCACAGTATAATGGATGATGTCAATGATTCACTCAGTTTTGGGAAATAACTTTTGTCACCTAACCTGCTCTTTTCAATGCTTTATGTTCAGGCTCCTGAATTCTGAAAAGATAATGGAGATGCCTTGGAGAAGAGACTGATTTGGAGGCTATCTGTCTTTTGTTCTTTGTCCTCCCACTGTGAGTTTTGGAAACTCCAGGTGGATCAATTTCCTGTGGATAATTTCAGATGTAGGACAGATAAAATTAGTGGCGATGGAAGATCTGAAAGCTCCCTTTTTGGACAATTTCATTAAATCTCTTAATACTTCAGATTTACCTATGAAACAGGAACTAAAAAGGGAAGTGGAAAAAAATACATATTTTTAAAAATGGTGGCTACTCTCTAATGGCCTGTACTGCTGGAAGTAAAGCATTTTGCTATGAAAATGGATGGGAGGTTTTCTGCCTTGCTGCAATGTCAGGAAGCGTAATTCATTAGTGGTTTGAAAAGTGCTTTGAGCTAATGGAATAAAAGGCACTGGAGAAATTTGAACTAATATTATTAAAAATGAAAAATTGCAACAGAGAAACTTATTTCCCTTAGAACACAGACATCAATTTTGAGTCTAATATTGCCTAAACAACCAGTTTGAGGAGGAAAAATGCCAGTCACTCATGTGGACATTCTTCCACATGTTTCCAAATTACCACTTTGACTGATTTTGTTTCCCCACTGATTTTCTTTCCCTCCCATTTATATAATTGCATTATATAAATTTAGTTCTTCCGTGAGAGCTTAGATTCTTGTTCACATTTAAATCTATACTATGTGGTATAAATTCTTCAATTATGTTACTTTGTTTTTTTCCACTGTTAACTCTACCTTGACCTGCAAGGTCAAATGGCTTCTTGTCAACCTCTCCTCATACAACTCTGGAAAATGGTATTTCAAATCAATGCATTTCCTCATCATCTTCAGAGGCCATTGCATTATTACATCACCACAGTAATTAAGATGGGACCTCCAAAGTAAGGTAATGGATAGCAAGCATTTGTGCAGGGCTCTGAGAATATGAGGTAGATTATTGCTTTGTTCACATTTAGTTTTCTCACAATAATGCTGGGCTTGGAATTAATGAACACAATTAAGGCTTTTTGGTATGGTAAACCCTTGAAACTATTCATTATTCTGTTAACAGAAATTTGCTAATTTTCTTTTAAATTATTGTCCTCCGGTTATGATGTAGTTCATGGTTTATAATGCAACTCAGTGGGCTTTAGGCTTTCTCTTTATTCACTGATTTCAGTTTCTTTGTTCATCCTGTCATTCAGGTGAGTCATAAACTAGAATAGCTTTCAGTCTTTTTGGGAAGAAACAAATTTTGTCTTAATAATAATTGTCACTGTATTTTTCTTTTCCTGTATCATCTAAATGTAAAGACAGAAGGAATTAATATTTAAAATTAATTGATGTATATTTAAATGCACTTACTAAGGCCTTTTTGAGAATAGTTAAGAAAGCCGTGATTCCTTTTCCCCTTGGAAAATTATACTTCATGCCTTCTGTCAAGGCTTTGCGCACGACTGCTGTTTTGTCATCACTTTGTAATGCAAAGTGCCATCAGCCACCACAGAATGTGGACAGCAGAAAGTCCAGCGTGTATGATTTTTCTGGCTTACTTTCCAAACAACTATACAGCAGGAATGGGGGGAGCAAAGGGTAGGTATTTGCCTTTCAATTTTAACCTGGATGAGCTACTTGGAGACTTAATACAAAAGCAGAGTTGGTTCCTGCTAATTCATAAACATACAGGTTAACAATGTTTCATTGTCATTTATTATTATTTCTCAACTGTGGAGAGAGAGAGAACCGTGTTCTCCTTCATAGAACGGCAAATCAGAATTGGGAGTGAATTCAGGAAATGAATGACTACCTAAGTCATTCTTTTTGCAGGAGATGGGAGGGGATGGTTTCAGAGTGGACCCTTCAGAAAGATATTTTCTTTAAATTCCTTTCACTCTTTTGAAATTTTTTTTATCATCTGTTCAGTGGCCATTTTCTTTCTTTTGCTATTTCTTTTCTCATTTGGTTAATCTTTCTTCTCTTCCCTCCCTTTCTTCTTTCCTTCCTTCCATGTTTGTTTCTTGGGTGGGAAAAAATAAAATACAACACAATTTCCTGCCAAAAGAATCCACATAAATGTAGGAAGGGAAAACTGCCAAGGTCAAACCTTGAGAATTTTGGCAGAGTTCCCTCCATAAGGTGTTCAGACACCTGTGTTTTGTGTGTACATGTGTCCATCCATTTTAGACAGCTTTAGAGTCTTAGCTGTTCTACATCTAATCAAGTTGGAGTTTGGTCTAATAGAAAAGTTTGCAGAGGATTAAGTTTAATACACTGTAATAGATAACTGAGCTTTTACTAGTGTCATTTTGTGAATGCGACTCTTAGTAAAGACCCAGAAAAGTAGGTTTACAAGCATCTTGGAATGTTCCCTTGTGGCCTTTGCATCCTTTCTTTTAAGTGGGAATGTCCAAAGAGACCTTATGACTGTTGGAAATACCAGGTGAAGAGTCAGAGAAGGCAGGGAGGGAAAGAGACTTTGAAGCCTGGTGTTTAGAAACCATTGTTTCAAGAGGATGTTGGTGAGATTAAATTGAATTGATTCACATAAAAATTAGATACAGAGTACCAAGTAAAATGTCAAATGCAAGGGAAGAATTACAAAATCTGTAAGGGTGATAATTATACAAAAGAATAGCAATGGGTTTCACAGCAAGGAGCTAAGTATGCCTGACATTAGCTTGTTTACGTTGGTAGCAGAACAAAAACTATGAGCCAATGAAGGGAGTATGTCACCCGTGTTTCATCTGATAACCTGAAAAACTCAGTATACTAGGACTTTGCTGAGCAAAGAAGCCATTGCAAATGATGATGACAAGCTGCATGCGTTTACTGTGACACTTCTCAGAGCATTTTCCTTTCATATTTTTATTTCATATTTCCAATTATTGAAATGTGGACAATGTAGGCATGTCTTCCATTTCAACAAATGAGACTATTAACAGGGAAAAATCACAGGAAAATGTGTGATTTTCCCCCCTACTTTACTAATACAACTGAATAACTGTGTAACTCAGTCTACATTCAGGTTCACTTTAGACCTCAGGCAGTAGGGATACAAAAGATTTTCCAGTAGAGAAATATCTAGATCAGAATTGCGCTTGAGGGAGTGTATCAGAATGGTCTGGAGGAAGTGGGTACGGTTCCTGGGAGGGCCAGGAGGCTGCATGAGTGGAGTACTGGTTGAAAAAGAGAAAGGAAGAGATGATTTTGGAAGGACTCTAGAGAAGGAAGAACTCTTGGACGTGCTAGAGATTAAAGTGCTTGGGAGAATGTGGGGAGAACTTGCTCTAAGTTGGCTGAAATACCATTGGCTTTGTAGACCCCCATGGTTTTAAACTCATTATTCACAAACTTACAAGTTAACTATTAGGAATTTGAATTCTGATCCTCCAGAAATAATCTTAGAGATAGAATGAACAGTATGATAAATTCTAGTTTCATTAATTTGAAAGCTGTGATCACTTGAATAGGGTCCATTAGTTGGAAATTCTGTGCCATCTGTAGAAAATAATTATTCCTTAGGCAGATTACTAATAAAGGCAGACCAAATATTGTCCTCAAAAATCTCAAGGAAATTAATTGTTGTCATGTATTCTGTAAGCACTTGAATAGTCACTGGCATATGATTAATGTTAAAAACGTAAAGCTTTCATTAATATTACAAATAACAGTGTTTCACAGCCTCCTGCTGAAAATAGTAATTATATAACACATTATATATGTGCTTCAAATAATGTTAACATTTCTATATTCAGGATATTTCACTTCTGCCTAATTATTCTAAATTAATGTAAGTTTACTGACACTGAAAATTCATATTTCAAATCCATAAAATATTTTTATTTTTCCTAACTCGAAGAGTCATGAATTTAATAAAATTAAACAAGTTCAGAGTAGCTCCAGAAAGTTTTGACTCCAATTGTAGAAACATGTTTTTTTTAGAACATGACCCTTTTATTTTTTAAAAATGTTGATTGGCACATAACAGTTGTACATATTAATAAGCAAGAGTACTATTTCCATGCATGCATGGAAAAAGAGAAAAGAAGAGATGATTTTGGAAGGACTCTAGAGAAGGAAGAACTCTTGGACGTGCTAGAGATTAAAGTGCTTGGGAGAATGTGGGGAGAACTTGCTCTAGGTTGGCTGAAATACCATTGGCTTTGATGTGGGTGATGGGGAGCAGCTGTAGACACAGAGGAAGCTTTGCTGGCTCATGCACTGTTCGCTTCCTGCTGTGTGGGCAAAGTCCTAACAGGCCATGGGCCAGTACCAGTCCACGGCTGGGTGTTGGGACTGCAATACTATTCCATGCTCTACTTTTATGAGATACTATTCCATACTCTACTTGTATGAGATACTATCCAATATTCTACTTGTATGAGATACTATTCCATGTTCTACTTGTATAAGATACTATACCATACTCTACTTGTATAAGATACTATTCCATATTCTACTTGTATGACATACTATTCCATATTCTACTTGTATAAGATACTATTCCATACTCTACTTATATGAGCTACTATTCCATACTGTACTTGTATGAGATCACCTTTTTAGCTTCCACCTGTAAGTGAAAAATATGCAGTATTTGTCTTTCTGTACCTGGCTTATTTTGCTTAACATAATGTCTTCTAGTTCATCCATGTTACTGCAAATGACAGGATTTTATTCTTTTAGGGCTGGAGGGAACAGATCTTATTTATCTATTCATTTATTTGTGGACACTTAGGTTGATTTTCTGTCTTGGCTATTATGAATAGTGATGGGAGTGCATGTCAATATATCAACTTCTCAATATATCAACTTCTTTTCTACTGAGAATGTAGCTGCTAGTGGGATTATCAGATCATATCTTAGTTCCATTTTCAGGTGTTTGGGGAACCTCCATATTGTTTTCCATAAAGGCTATACTAATTTACTTTCCCACCCATGGCGTGTCAGATTTCCCCTTTCTCTGTGTCCTTGCCATCATTTGTTATTGGTTTTCTTTTGGATACTAACCATTCTAAAAGGTGTGACATAACATTTCACTGGGGTTTGGTTTGCATTTCCACGATAATTAGTGATGTTGAATTTTTTTTCATATACCACTTGGCTATCTGTATATCTTCTTTTGAGAGATGTCTGTTTAGCTCACTGCCTCATTTATAAATAGAATTATTTGGCTTTCATTGGTTGAATTCTCTGTATTTTCTAGGTATGAATCCCTTATTAGGTGAATAGCTTGCAAATATTTTATCCTATTCTGCTGGTTGTCCCTTCACTAGGTTGATTGTTTCCTTTGCTATGCAGAAAGATTTTAGTTTTTAAATTTTAATTGTTTATTTTCCCTGTCTTGCCTGCCTTTTGTGGTCTTTTCCACAAAATATTTTCCCAGACCAATGTCCTGAAGCATTTCCCCTATAGTTTTTCTGGTAGTTTCATAGCTTGGGGTCATATATTTAAGTCTTTAATCCATTATAAGTTGACTTTTGTAGGTGATTAAAGAGATAGGGATCTAGTTTCATTCTTCTGCATTTGGATATGCATTTTTTCCCCAGCAACATTTATCGAAAATACTTAAGCATATTTTATATTATGGGATGATATGGAAAGAAAGTAAACCAAACTACCCACTTTTTTTTTTTCTGAGACAGAGTCTCACTCTGTCACCCTAGCTGGAGTGCTGTGGCATCATAGCTCAGAGCAACCTCAAACTCCTGCCTCAGCCTCCTGAGTAGCAGGGAATACAGGCACCTGCCACAATGCCCAGCTAATTTTTCTATTTTTAGTAGAGATGAGGTCTGGCTCTTGCTCAGGGTGTTCTCAAATTCCTGAGCTCAAGCAATCCACCTGCCTTGGCTTCTCAGAGTGCTATAATGTAGGTGTGAGCCACCACATTGGGCCCAAGCTACCCACTTTTAATATTAATTCATTTCTTCATACTTCTGTCCTCTGAAAGCACCATTCCCATTGAATACTAAGACCTTGTTGAGCTGACTTCCTGTGATGGGGCCTGTAGAGGTGTGGGCTGTTTGGGGCCAGTAGTAAATCACATTGTGAGCCCACCCCATTTACAAATGGCTTCTTCTTGGACTCCTGTTTGTAAGCATGTGAAATTAGGTTAAAATGAACATCAAAACCTAGATTGAGGTTATATAGAAAAAAAGAAACCTTTTGCTTTGCAATGCTTCCAGGGTGTAAGGGCTAATCTGATACATATGTTGTAGAAAAGAGTTTCAAGGCAGCTATCTCATCCAATCACCTCCCAGGTGGTGACCCCATCATGTACACAATCTTAATTTAGCCATCTAGGATTTATGTCCTTTGATTGATAAACATGATGCGGTCACATTCTATTGTATCAATTTGGTTCCAAAGGGGCAGACAATTCTATATTCTTTTTAAAAAGTTGATTTGATTCTTCATGTGTATAACTAGTTTTTTGAGTAAATGTCATTCTCACACCATAGAAACACCCAAACATCTGCTTGTTAAGGCCTTGGGGAATAGTTTTATTTTCTTGTATGTATATTTATTTCAAACTTCATTCATGGCTGCCTCTTTGGTCTGATCCTGAGAATGTGTTGCGTCTATAATTGTGTGTATATTCTCATTAGATATCTGCTGTTCCTTGGAGAGTTTAAAATGGAATTATTCATTTCCTCTGGCTCAGTTTTTCACCTTACTTTAATTGCATCCCCAAATTTTTATGAAACCATGTCATGTTGTCAAAAATGGCCTTCATATTGAACTTTGCCTTGTCAAAATAATTTAAACATTCATAACTATTTCAGTAAAAACCAAAGACTGCTCATAAATGATTGATTCCATAGAGTTCACTGACCTTTCCTGTGAAGGCTTTTATTAAAATTAGAGTATCCCATCCTAAATCTGACCATTAATTGTTAATAATGTGCAGATTGAAACTGAGGTGTCTCTGAAACATGAAAAATTAAATCGGTAGTTATAATGATACATTGAAATTAAGGAGGATCATCACAGTTCAAAGAAGCTCATTTTCAAGCTTAGCACTACACTAAAGTGTATTTTAGTTTCTAAATTAAATCAGGCAAGCCTAGAACTACTCTATGTGATCTGGAGTGGTCCAGCAGCCACCGGTGAAGAACACTTGGGAGGCTGGAAACTAACACGAACGGGTTATTTATGTCATCTCTTTAATCTTACCATTTCTTTGGTGAAATACGACATTGTCATTTTAGGAAAGCAAATGAAAGTTTATCACTTGAGTAACCAATCACAAGTTGTCTGAAAGTTGAAACTGCTGATATTACTCAGGTCTAGTCCTGAGTGTGGGGCTAAATTTGATATTAAGAAGTATCCTGTAGAACTAATTGATCAACTTCTCTGTGCACATCTGTTAGTAAAACTCAGTGGAAACGAGGTGGGAGGGGCTCTGGACCTATCAGGGACAGGGCACACTAGCTGGGGGAGGGGTACACTTACAGCTTTGACTCAAACTGTATGAGACCACTTCATATAACCAAAACATAGGATCCCCTGTAATATTCTGGGAGACAAAAAGAAGTAGCATGTTCCCTTGCTTTTGCCATTGTTAGAATAGAAAATTAGATTTATTTATTCATTTTTTTTTGAGAGAGAGCCTCAAGCTATTACCCTGGGTAGAGTGCCTTGGCATCACAGTTCACAGCAACCTCCAACTCCTGGACTTAAGCGATTCTCTTGTGTAAGCCACCCAAGTAGCTGGGACTACAGACGCTGGCTAGAACTCCCAGCTACTTTTTGGTTGTAGTTGCCCTTGTTGTTTGGCAGGCCTGGGCCGGAATTCGAAACCACCAGCTCTGGTGTATGTGGCTGGTGCCTTAGCCACTTGAGCTACAGGCACTGAGCCAGTAGATTTTTTTAAAAGTTACTCTTTTTATACTTTCCAAATTCTCTACAAGAACACATATTGCTTTTATAAAAAAGAAAGTTTTAAAAATAAAAGAAAGCAAAGAAAAAATAAAAACAAAACAATATCACTAGCCATAGATACCATTTTTAAAAGCATATTTCTTTCATCTTTTATTTTCTTTTCATTTTGTTTTGAGACAGAGTCTCCCTCTGTTACCCTGGGTAGAGTACCGTGGCATCATAGCTCACAGCAACCTCAAACTCTTGCGCTCAAGCAATCACCCTGCATCAGCCTCCCATGTAACTGAGACTACAGGTGCCCTCCCCAACACTTGGCTGTTTTTAGATTTGGGTATCTGGCCCTTGCTTAGGCTGGTCTCAAACTCCTGAGCTCAAGCAATCCACCCACTTTGGCTTCCTAGGGTGCTAGAATTACAGGCGTGAGCCACTGTGCCCAACTCAAAAGCACACTTCTGTTTAGTATTTGCTATATTTATTTTTTATGGCTGATTCAAAGCACCAAGTATTTGCGGAGCACCGCAGTGTTCTAAGTACTAAGAGGGGACTGGAAGAGTGAGACAGATGCTCTGCTCTGTGCAGACTCACAGTATGGTTAGGGAGACATACCATCCATTATCTTGTAGAACCAAAAAGGGTGCGGTAAGTTCTAAATGGGTGGTGTGGACAAAACTGCCATGGGTAGAGTTTGTAGAAGGTGAAGAAGGCTGGCTGTGGTGACTAGGAGTAGGCTTGAGTGGGTTCTGAAATACTCGGGTTTGGCTTTTTTCCCCAGTTGTCTTTCTAGGTTAATGCAGGAATCTGCACATCACAAGACTCCCCAGTCTTTGGTATATACCACAGGGGCTTCTACAGTCAGCCCTTGGAGCAGATGCTCTTGGTGCCCCATTCATCCCCTCACCATTTCTGTGCAAGCTAGATGAATTTCATTCAGCACCAAGCACTGAGACTCTCTGCCTGAGGATTTCTCTGGCCACCCAAGCCTGCTCTGCACACCCCTGGTCAGAAACTCCTGGGATTTGATGCCCCAGTTGAAGCCGTTTCCAGCAAATAACTAATTGCAGTTAGTTCCCTCTACTCTCACACAGAATATCTCTGGGGCACAATGTACACTGCCTTTCAGAATTCCTGGGTGGGACTGAGGGCTGATTTACAACTGTGGTCATAGACTTCTGAAAGTTTATTGCAGAAAATGCTAGATGAAGTGTAGGATCATTCAGCATCATCCCTGCCTACTAGGGAAGCTTTTGGGGATGGATGGCATGTAAGGGGTCTTCTGAGCCAATCACCTCTTAGCAGACTCTGTCTATACTCTCCCTATGTCCCCTTGGCCCACCCTAGAGGCAGTTCTATGCTCGGACAGATTCCTGCTGCTCTCTCCTGCAGGTGTGTTCTGCTGTGGACGCCAGTAAGGGCCACATGGTACAGGCCTAAGTGTTCCAGGAACGTCTGGCAAGCAATCAGGGTTAGTGCTGACAGACAGGTGGCATGGTGGAAAATTCTGAGAAGTGATCATCTCAGAGGGTCTTCTGCGGAGTTCAGGTTTTAACAGAGTTAACTCCTTGATTAACATCCTTTTTCTTTTCTTTTTTTTTTTTTTTTTTGAGACAGAGCCTCAAGCTGTCACCCTGGATAGAGTGCGATGACATCACAGCTCACAGCAACCTCCAATTCCTGGGCTCAAGTGAGTCTCCTGCCTCTGCCTCCCAAGTAGCTGGGACTACAGGTGCCCGCCACAATGCCCGGCCATTTGCTTTTTGGTTGCCGCCGTCATTGTTGTTTGGCGGGTCCGGGCTGGATTTGAATCTGCCAGCTCAGTTATACATGGCTAGCGCTTTAGCCCGTTGAGCCACAGGTACCGAGCCAAAATCCTTTTTCTTTTCTCGATCTTGCTTCCCCCCTTCCCTTTGCTTCCTCAAACATTTGGTCAGGGTGTGCTCTAGAGACACATCTCCTTACAGGGAAGAAGAAGTGGAGACTAGCAGAGGGGAAGTCACTCGCTCGCAGGTCTGTGCAGTTCTGTTAGATCCTAGACATTGTGATACATACACAGTTTGCATCATGCTTTTGTCACAGGAGTATTTTTCAAAGTAACTTGAATTTAAGTAAACATTAAAAAAAAATAACCCATCACATAAAAGAAGGATAATTTACTTAACCAGTTCCTAATAGTGGGCATTTTGATGGATTCATCCACCAAAGGAATTATAGAAACTCACAGAGGGCAAAACTGTTTCATCAGAGAAGCGTCTGATTCCACCTGAACTGAAGATATTCTTTAGTTGCATTTATAACTGTTGAAGTCCACCCTCCTCTGTGTGTATTTATGAAGACCAGATGGGCTTTTCTTGAATGATAGCACAGTACAATAATGGCAACCCATTAAGGTGATGAAGGTGTGCAATTTCTGGTCGGGGGCTGACACTTATGCCACCATGTAGCATCCATAAACTGGCACGATGAGCTGACATCGGTTTGATTTCTGCTCTGAGTGAATGTATGGAAACTCTACATCTGTAGAAACTTGGGGTTTTTCCAAGTTCTTTTCAATATTGTCCATTTTCATCCCATTGATTACAATTTCCATTGCATTATTCAGGGATAAAATTAATTGCTAACGGCAAGGTTTCCTGAGTGCAGTTAGTTAATACATAAACCTGTTTACTGCATGCCAGATGGTTCCACCATTACTTGGAAAGGGACAGATATCAACAACACAGTGTCTTCTGTACAAAAGCGTGCCACCAAACAGTTCCATGCGATAGATGTCTGACACGAGGGGATTTAGGAAACGGTTGCAGATTATGTTTCTGACAATTAGGCCTGCAAATGCCCTATACTTTAACCCTAAGCTCTACAAGACAAGAAAGATAATTTTCTTAGATATTTTTAAAATGAATCCCACTCTCGCATTAATGTTTAGAGCACAGAGAATGAGAGGGACAAGGAAGGGGTCTGGAAAATGTGCCACATGGGGAGGGGCCAGCAGCAAATGGGCCCCTGGAGGCTGCAGACAGGTGCCCAAGGGCGACCTGTCAGGAATCAGGCTGCACAGCCGGAGGTGAGTGGCAGGCAAGCTGAGAAGTGTCATCTGCACTCAGAGCCATTCCCTGTTGCTCCCCTGAGCTCCGCCCCCTGGCACATCAGGGTGGGCATTAGATTCTCACAGGAGCTGGAACCCTGCTGTAAACTGCGCTGCAGGGGATGGTGGACACGTGCCCCTTCTGACCACCTGAGGTGGAGATGTAATGCACCTCCCTGTATGTGGGAAAAGTGTCTTGCATGGAACCAGTCCCTGGAACCAAAAAGGCTGAGGACTGCTGCTGGTTCAGGCCACTTGGAGGGCACATGCCCTCCTCCCCAGAAAGGGAAATTCCTGAAGCTGCTTTTCCATGGTTGCCCTGGGATGTCCATACCTTTCATCAGATGTAGTGAGGGAGGAGCACCCACATGACAGTGCTGTCAGGGAGACAAATACATCCAGACTTCTGCCAACCGTGTTCCCAGGGGCTGCCGTGTCTGTCCAGATGCTGTCACCTGAACAGTGGTTCAGAGTGGACTCACCATTGCAGAATCATTTTGAGAAGCTGGTTATTGATTTTTCATCTTTCAGGAAAAAAAAAAAAGGAGGTGGACTGAAGTTGCTTTGTCCTGCCAGCAGCTGGATATCAGACTGTGAATTAGCCCTGAGCTCTATTAAAATCAGCAAATACCATCTTGAAAATGTTAGGTTTCTCCTTTCGATTAAGCCCTGGAAGCTTAAGCAAAAATGCAAGTGTGTAAGCATGTTGCCTGGGAGGGAGAACGCATTAAACTCTTATAGACCATTAACAGGTGCATGCAAATTAGATCATTACAATCACTTCAGCATTGTAGCAAGATGTTTTGGGAATAGACAGAAAGGAAAGCAGAACATGGAAGGAGGTATAGCTGGCTTGGGGCAGCAGCGGTTAGCAGGAAAGCACTGGCCCCCTAGGGGAGCCGACACAAATCAGAGAAGGAGTGGGGCAGAAAGACAGTGTCCCCTAGGGCCCTTTACTTCCTTCACAACATTGCTCTTGTTGGAACTGTCTTTTTTTTCTGCACAATAAACAAGGCTCTGTTTGTATCTTGAAAATTATAGATGTGTCTGTGAATATTGATGAATGATGATGAAGCATGTATAAAATGTTACAGGGTCTCTGGAGAGCTTCAGAGAGCCATATCTTGATCAGATTAGGAAGTAGAATGGTCATTAACATTACCACTTTGGAATTACATTGTAGACAAAACACAAGCATTGGTTAAAATCTAAGTTCCATCTCTGCATTTTTAATTTGAATAATTCTTCCAATTCAGGAAATAAGAGAAAAAAATTGTCATCTTTCAGCTACTAATTAAAGAAATGCTGATAGTGTAGCTTGTAATACTCCAACTTTCTTTTTAATAATTCTGCTGAACTTGGCACTAGAAATCCACGTATTTTCAAAGGATTGATTACAGAGCATTAGTTTCATCAATACAAGCCCAACAGTTTAAGAAGAGGGTTGACTTACATGTTGCAAAGGGATTATCAGTTATGACGTTTGAAAACCTAATGGAAGACAAACAGAATGAAATCAATGTACTCTCTTCCCTCCCCTGCCATCTCTTCTCTCCTCCCCTGTCCTCTCCTCCTCTTTTCTTCTCCTCTGCCCCTTACCTTTCTTCCTTATTTCCAATGACAAGTTATAGCTTTGCGTGATACACCAAGATTTATTTTCTGGTAACTGAGTTTACCTCTCCTGCTTCTCATGCACCCAGCTTCTTTTTTTACATGATCAGAAAGGCTACTTGAAAAGAATCGACTATTATTTTGATTTTAGTCACAAATGTATTACCTACCTTGAAACTGTTTGGATGCTATTCTTAAAAAAATTTAATTTTATTGGCTTGGCGCCTGTGGCTCAACGGGCTGGGACGCCAGCCACGTACACCTGAGCTGGCAGGTTCGAATCCAGCCCAGCCCACCAAACAACAATGACAGCTGCAACCAAAAAAAAAAAAAAAATGGCCGGGCATTGTGGCAGGTGCCTGTAGTCCCAACTACTTGGGAGGCAGAGGCAGGAGACTCGCTTGAGCCCAGGAATTGGAGGTTGCTGTGAGCTGTGATGCCACAGCACTCTATCCAGGGTGACAGCTTGAG
>CAUYRH010139657.1:0-13228 GCA_963574655.1 Perodicticus potto
CCTGTAGTCCCAGCTACTTGGGAGGCAGAGGCAGGAGACTCGCTTGAACCCAGGAATTGGAGGTTGCTGTGAGCTGTGATGCCACGGCACTCTACCCAGAGTGACAGCTTGAGGCTCTGTCTCAAAAAAAAAAAAAAAAAAGAAAAGAAAAGGAAGCCCAGCTAACTGCTCGGAGCCTGGAGATGGATCTGCTATGTGCCAGAAAGGGAGAGAGAACGAATATTTGCAAGCACTAGTGGTTTATGATGCTGAGCCCAAAGTAAAATAGAAATTCAGAGGGCTCCACAAGAAATACATTTTAAAAGACTTAAATGGATTCCACCTCAACAAATTGGGAATCTAAAGAGCGTACTAATGTAGTTCTAAAAGCATACATACTGTTTTTTCAATAAGAAAAAAATGTAATAATAACAAAGGAACAAAATGACCTAGGAAAAAATTGCATAGCAGTATAACTAGGAACATTAGGGAAAAAATTAAACAAATTGTGTTCCCCAAATAAGGCAAATTATAATCTGTATGATTTTAAGGAGTTGAAGGAGTGAACAAAAAGAAAAACTTTAACTTGTTATGTGGCACATGTCCTTCATGTACACCAAGTTTGGGGACATAGGGATGCATTTCCCTTCCTTATAAGTCCTAAACAGAGCACAGTGTGCTTACACAATAATGATACGGCAAACAAATGAATTGGCTGAAAAATGTTTAGACTTGATCTATAGAAAAACTACTGCAGATTCAGTAAGCTACAAAATAGAATCTAAAGGTCTGTATATTTTGACAACATAAAGATATATTCTTTATCTGAATATAGAAAACCTCATGGTCAGAGGTGTTCTAAAATGATGAATGGCCTTGCATTTGGGCATAGAAATAATCGCTGCAGTTAAAAGTCAGAGAGAAGCAGGGCTGCTGACACGTGCTCTTAAACATTGTCACTCCCAAACTCCCAATTTTTGTTATACTACTTTGAATATTATGTCTAAAAAAGTTCCCCAAATACATTTCCCTTCAGTGTTTTATCAATAATTATGTGCTATTATTTGAATGTAGCCAATCTAGGACTATTGTGAGCGCTAAGCAATTTCTCCACCCATTACAGCTTCGTGGGAAAAGAGTTAGTGCCTGGGAGATAGTAATAGCTGCGGATTAGCACCGCCATCGTGAAAGCTTCACTCTGTAGGGCTCCTCTGTAGCTCAGATAATGTATCCTGGTTATTTGGGGTCTTAAGGTTTATCAAAAGAGACAGAATTAATCATGCTGGGTTGTGCGATATGTTTTGGAGAATGAACATGTCTTCTCTAAAATGAAAGTGGTTGAAATCATTTTCTATGGGCTTTTGAATCCTAAGGTTACCCTCCTGTTCCCCCTATCGTCCATCTCCAGATTAAAGCACGGAACAATCATCAGATTTTTTAAAGTGAGGGGGAGAAGGGGGAGGCTGTCTGCACCTGGAAACCATTTTCTTGATTTGTGCTGGCTGGAGTCCTAGAGATACAACAGCAAGAATGCCTCTCTGGGATTCCTTTGAAATCTGGGCAGGATGATTTGTCTAAAGGGAGGGATTGGGGGATGAAGGGTGGGGAAAAACTCATTCCTGGTTGCCACATTGCTCTTCTGCAGTGAAGGAGCTTGGCCTGCTTTGAGGTGGAGTTGCAAGAAAATCAACAAGGCAGCCCCAAGTATGCAAGAATTTGCTGCCCTGAACTTGCCAATTTTTCAAACATAACTGGGTATTGTCTCCACTGTAGGGGGCTGCCAACATCAGACTCATGCAGCTCCACATTGAAGATCTTTCCAATAGCTGTGCAAATTACAGTGTGTTTTCATCTGCTTTAGCACGTTCAAAGGATGACAAATAATTATGTCTTTGCTTACATTACCTGGAAGTGCACAGTAATGAATTCGCTTTGGAAGTGCCCTTTGTTGTGTCATCAAGCATTCACATACTTGAAAGTTGTTTTTTTCTTCTCCTATTTGTACAATCGAGTGGATGCAAAACATGGAAAATATACTTTGCTCGAGAGGGAATCCAAAAAATACGCAACAGAATGAAACCAATATTCTTAATTTACATGAGCATCTCTCATACATTTCTATGCAATATTAGGCATTAATTAGCTTCCACCTCTGTGTTCCTGCCCTCATGTCCAGCAAAGATGTACAGCCAATTTTTGAAGGCACTGGCTACAGCAAGAATAATAACAGTTTGGGGAGTGTCTACCATGTGTCGGGCCTTTATACACATTATTTCTAATCCTCATAACACTGATCAAGGCTGTTACTTATTTTTTCTTTTTTCTTAAGACAGAGTCTCACTTTGTCACCCTTGGTAGAGTGCCTTGGTGTCTTAGCTCACAGCAACCTCAAACTCTTGGGCTCAAGCAACCCTCTTGCCTCAGACTCCCAAGTTCCTGGGACTACAGGCACTTGCCACAACACCCAACTAGTTTTTTAGAAATGGGGTCTCACTCTTGCTCAGGCTTGTCTCAAACTCATGAGCTCAAGCAATCCACCCACTTTGGTCTCCTAGAGATTGGGATTACAGGCGTGAGCCACCATGCCTGGCAAGGCAGTTATTAATTTAATGCTGAGAAAAGTGATGCTGTGACAGGCTAAATGACTTCCCCAAGGCCACACAGCTAGTAAATGTTTTCGCCTAGATTCGTACCATGGGCATTAAGACATCAGAGCTCAGGCTCTTTAAAGCCACACTGTTTATCATGCTTCACTTTGCAAACCTATCTATTACCGCTGATAAAATGAATTTTTGTCCTAAATATTATTGCTCCTGTTCTCATACTGAAAAATGGACACATGACCTGATGTTAGAAGATCTGGTATATATTTTGAGTCCATCATTTATGAATTTGTGATCTGGAACAAGACCCTTAATTTACATGACATTGCATTACTCTATCTGAAAAATGGATATAATGAACATTCTTATGCTACAGGGTCATTGTTTGGAGTAAAATATAGTAAGAAAAATTTGATTACTCTACTAATGTTAATTACTACTTTTGCTAACTAAGAAAGGAAAATTATACCCAAAGAACCATAACAAATAGTAAATATAAGTCAAGACTTTTTTGGATAATTTTTTCTATATATACTGATATGTATAGGTCTTGACATATTTGTATTCTCTTTTCTCTCAAATGTAATTTAGTATTTTCTAATTAGCAAAACTCAAGATTTATCACCTGAGAGACTTTTATCTGCATAACAGGGCAAACTTCATTCATCATATACTTCCTTCCACCATTCTCCCCAAATTTACCCCTCCCCACAGCATCCCCAAACCTCTGTAGCTCAGGTTGATATATAAACCTGAACCATCCCACTATTTCTTTGAATAGCTTATTGCTGGGGGACTCCCATGTATATAAACTTAATTATATATATTTTTTCTTCCTGTCATTATATCAAATTTAATTCACAGACTGGCCAAAGAACCTAGAAGATAGAAGGAAGCAAATTTTCCTCCCTTGAACAGAGCAGCCATTATGTGCTAAACCTAAGCCACTGGGGATGCAGGTATAAAAGAACCAGTATCTGTCCTTAAGAAGTTCCCCTTCTGGTGGGGAAGAAAGAAAAGCGACTATTTATGTCACAGGCTCCTGTATACTGTGATGGACTCTGAGCAGTGCATTGTACCAATACTGAGCACAGCCTGGCTGACTCCTCAAAGCTGATACTCAAAATGAGATCTGATGGATCAGCGGAAGTAAACCGGGCAAAAGAAGGTGAAGGAGAGGTAGAGAGCATCACAGAGGGAGGAAGAGGTGTGTGCAGAGGCTCAGTGCCACTCAGATGCAGGCCACTCTATTAACTACTAGTTGTTCAGGTTGGTGCAAACATAAGGCACAAAGACAGGCGACAGGAAGGATGAAGAAGTAAGCTCAAGTGTCAAGGGACCCAAATGGTCACGTGTGAATTCGATGCTGGTAAAAGTCCAGAAATGATACTGATATACTCAAAAGAGGATAAGAAAGCAAGGGTGAATTTGGAGCATCCTGAGTACTCTAGCCAGGGAATCATTTGAATTTGCCGAGCTGAATCATGGCACATCCATTGATTATGCCACCACATTGAGAGCAGTTATGTGTCAAAACCTTTACATAACATGCCCTGGAAAAAGAGCTTGGTTAAAAAGGAAAGAAACAGGAGACAATACCGGACCCAGTGAGTTTCACACATGTTGCTTTACAGTCTGAGAGTAAATTTTTTCTTTTCTTTCTTTTTTTTTTTTTTTTTTTTTTTTGGAGTTTTTGGCTGGGGACTGGGTTTGAACTCACCACCTCCAGTATATGGGGCTGGCGCCCTACTCCTTTGAGCCACAGGCACTGCCCTGAGAGTAAATTTTTCTTACTGCATAGACAACATTGTAGATTAGGCTAGCTAGCAGGAAGGCTTTTTGCTGAAAGTTTATGCAATTTTTATGAGACAAAGTCTTCTTAGTTGACTGATGTTATCTTGGCTTACCTAAATAATAAAATAAATATCATAGAAGATGAGCAAAAAAGAAGAGTGACAAGAAATTGCCTTTCTCAAAATATTTATTTGTATTCTATTGAATCTGCCTAGTTGGGACGTATGATTTTTCAGAGCTTATGTATATGGAATTTGTGCCTAAACGTACGGGAGGCCTCGTGTTACCCAGAGTAAGTGTTCCCTGGGAAAATCTGTCCTATAAAAATATGGTTTAGGTTTAGCATATAGTGGCTGTTCAGTAAATATTTGAATAAATAAATGTGTAAGGGAGGAAAATTTGCTTCTTTTTATCTTCTAGGTTCTTTGGCTGGTCTGTGAATTAAATTGACATAATAACAGAAAGAAAAAATTAAATTAGGTACGTACACATGGGGGTCCCACGGGGGGTATAATCAAGCTATTATATAGTCATTGAGAATGATGTTTGTGAGCCCACATGAGACAGAAATATGAGATTCAAAGAAACAGTATAATTAAGAGAAATTGTTCTTTGGACGTGTTCCCAATGGAGCAAGGCTCCTAGCCTAAGCTTAAGCATTCTCACCTTGAATTCAGGCGCACCTTTAAGTCTGTTGGGTTTCCATCCATGAGGAGGCATTAACGTGGGGAAAAGGGGAGCCCTTGGAAAGGAATGAAGCTGAAGGAAGCACACTAGCTTTGTTTGGTATTAATGTCACAGACTGCAGTCTAAGAGCCAAGGAGGGGAATACTTCTCATTCACGTGATCTTTCAATCCAGACCTCATGGACTCCTAGTGGAAACTGAAATTTCCACTTTAAAAACTGAAGTTTTTAAAGTAAAAATGGAGAGAATTGTTTTTATAAACATCCTCTTATGGTTTGGGGAATGTGAGGTGATACAGATTAGCTCTTAATAGCAAAGTAAGATGACATGTAGGGTGTCTACCATATGCTGGCCACTGTTCCAAGCACGTTGGAAATTATTAAATACTCATAAAGACCTTATGAGATTGGTATTGTTTTTTAACTTCCACTTTAAGTACATTGCAGCGTAGAGAGGTTAAGAAACTTATCCAAGTTCATACAGCAAGGAGGAAGCTGAGATTTGAACCCAGTCACTCAGCATCCAAAGTCCACGCTGTTATACAACACACGCCATCCGCAAGGTACACAATGATGATTTAATAAACAATAAATAAATAAATGAAAAGAGGTGGGGAGAGATAAGGCATCCTTTTTGGATGAGATGCCTTTCCAGTTTCCTGGGCCATCATTGTCATCATTAGCAGCATTTGGAGCCTTATACCCCATATGGGCTTTGGCTCAATGTGGGCTTTTGTAATGACAGACTCGAGAGAAAATGGCTTCAACTTGGGCCAGGAGCTGCAACACTGGGGCAGGCAGGGTTGGTGGTGGAGTCGGAGGATTGCTCACTAACAACAATAACAGTGGGAGCTGGAGGACGAAAAGAAATCGAGCTATTACATAGTCATTGGGAATAGTATTTGTGAGCCCACATCAGACATTCCCTACTCTCCAAGATATGGAAGAGTTAGTAAGAGGAATGGGCAGAGTCCCCAGAGAGCTGGGGCGGGGGGAACATGAAAATGTTATGACCCAATTTTTGGTGTGGCTTGAGAAACATAGGATACATCTGTAATTTGAAAAGTACCAAATGGTAACTGGGCTGGTGGTTCATGTCTGTAATCTCATCAACTTGGGAGCTGAGGCAGAAGGATTCCTTGAACCTAAGATTCCAAGGCTACAGTAGCTATGGTGTTGTCTCTGCACTGGATGACAGGGTGATATCCCTCTCTTAAAAAAAAGAAGTCCCAGGGCAGTGCCTGTGGCTCAAAGGAGTAGGGTGCTGGCCCCATATACTGGAGGTAGTGGGTTCAAACCCAGCCCTGGCCAAAAATGGCAAAAAAAAAAAAAAAAAAGAAAAGAAAAGAAAAAGAAATCCCAAATGGTCTCATTGAGCTAATTTCAACTTTGAAACAGTAGAAGCAATGCAGTGAAGTTGTTCAACTTGGTCAGAAGGTCTCACAAGGACCAAGCTGCTTTATATCCCAGTTTTTTTACTGATAAGTAAGAATATAGCAATGAGGCTCCAACTTGTGGAGATTAATGTTAATTAAATCAAGTACCATAGGAATAATAGAACAATAACATTTCAAATAACAACTTTGACCCATATATGAAAATTTATTTTTAACCATGGATGTATCACATCTTCCTTGAAGCATTATTTGGCAATTCTACTGCGACTAAGAAGGCCATACATCAAACTAACATTTCCATCATAACTGGAAATTTAATTGTATATAAATGAGGTAGATGATTCCCTTCCAGCTAAATGGAATGTGTGGTGGATGACATTGTAGAACTGGCCTCATGAAGCAAATCAAGCCTGGCAAATGGCCCCAGGAATAAAGCATTTTAAAATAAAATCGTAATTTTTAAAAACAAAAATTTTGAAATCACTCATCCCAAGTGTACTGTAGAAAACAAAAAGGTGACACATGGTAACTGTGAAATCACAAATTTACAAAGTTACTTCCTTAAGAGAAAAAGAATCAATAACTGGGAAATGCTGTAAGAATTCTCTTTCTTCAGGCTTGTAAGACATTTACCCTAGAAAGTCCTACTTAACCATGATTCTGGTGTCAGAGACTTTGTCTTGTATCAGTCAGGGAGAGGAAACATTTTACCATCATTTTTCTTACTTGCATTTCTCTACAGGTTTAAAATCCTTCTAGTCCGGTTATCACTGGCTTCTGGTAAGCAATGATGATGCTATTGCAACTATAACCAAACCTCTTTTTTTAATATAAGAATTATTATTCCCATCATGAGGCTTACGTCTATCTTGCATTGTAACCTGCTATGCAGGGATGTAAAATATATGTCTATGAGTCAACGGTAGCATCATAAATCCTCTATTATGGGATATTAAAGAAAGGGCCTGCCGATGTACCCATTGTGCTAGGTTAGCGAAGGGTGTATAAAATATTAATAAATCACTGTCTCTTAACAGCTGATTTGTGGTTCTTAACATATAAAATGTGGTCTGTGTCAGATATATAGTTGCCAGTTCTCCAAATCCACCAGTAACTTGATATACAACAAAAACAAAAAAATCAGTATATGGGTATCAAATGGCATCTCCTCGCCTTATGTTTCCCTGGTCCCTCTACGTGCAGAGACAGTCACTGAGACCATAAAGCCACATCTGTTGGCTGAGTAATGGCCCTCACCGTATGGCTGTTATAAAGTACACTGAAGACAACTTAGCAGCTTCCTGGTAGAGGTGGCTTCAAGGTATTCAAAATAATGCTTGCTGTTGCCATTTCCTCAAAATACTCTCTTGTCGTTCTGAGAACAGACGCTTCCCTTGAACAGGTACCCTGTTCAATGATCAGCTGGACAATGATGAGCTCTGTGGATCAATAGATACGTGTTTAGAGCGATGTTGATTCTCTCTGGACCCCTTATTGAATATTTATTCCACATGCAGCCCCCATCTCATGCAAATCACAGCCCGACAGTCTTTCATGGTCTGGCACTTCACAGGAAAAAGAGTATCTTTGGAAACCTAAAGAATAAGACTCAGTGGGGAATTTTAGCCTCTGGCTGGTTTATAAAATAAATACTTCAACAAAACCATTTGCATAATGAAATTGTATCATCCATAAAAGATTTAGGAAATTGCATCAAATGAAGCTAAACTACAGTTTAAGAATGTATTTTAGGGGGTAGATAAGGGAATCTTCTTAATCCACATAATTTTATGTTTTGTTTTCTTTTTCAAGGAGGGAGTATCTTTAGTCAATTCTGGAATGGGGAATTGCTCATTGGGAAACAACAGCTGTTTGCTCTTGCCGTGTGTACTGGTATTCCTGATTTATTGTAGAGGCTTTTAAAATTCCTGGTGCCTTCTTCATCTTTAACCTTGCAGTTCCTATATTTGGATAATAAGTCGATAGGTGATTGGATTCTTGGGTATACCCATTGATACAAAAAAAAAAGAAGAAGAAGAAGAAGAAGAAGAAGATGAATCCAGGAATTACCGTGAACTTCTCCCCTTAAAAGTGAACTGTTCTTTTCTACCTAAAGAGTCATGTTTTCAAATACCCAGCTACACCCTGTCAGGAATGTGGCTGCACCCTCCTCACACGGTCTGTTATGCATTTATTTCTGCTCATGCTGGATTCTAGGACTTTTGAGGTATTGTTTGTTGTTATTTGGAGATTACCAGATGAATTCTTCTGATAGAATTCAAGAAAGGTAGTTAGAAATTTGCATTCTGAGTTTCCTCAAAATCATGTTAAGTCCTCGGAGCTCCTTGAGTCCTAGTCTGTGTGTTAACTGGGTCCCTTTAATAAACAGAAAGTTTCTTGTCACGTTGGAAAACCTAGATTAAAATCAAGGAATAATGGAGAGCATTAAATCTTAATAAGTGACATAATGAATGCCCTCAGGTCGAATAAACATTTTAATTAATTGCTTTTATTCTTATTTTCTAAGCAGCTCTGGTATTTCCAGATTCCTGAGTGGCTTTGGATCATGTCCCTCAGCATCAGAGCTGTCACTATCAAACATTTATAGAGTACCACTGTGTACCAGGCACCATAATTACTTGAGTACTGAAACTAATCAAGGGCCATTTTACAAAATTGAATAACCATGTCTAATGTGTACATAGATCTCCTTTGCATTTTCCCAATCTGGGACACTTGCTTTTGGCTGATGAGAGATCTTAGGGAGTCTTTAATCTTGCTTTCTGGGTAAGGGAATGATTCGGGGAAATTGGCTCTTAACAAATTTACTGATGCCATGTTACTAACTGCACTGGGTGGGTAGAGCCAATGATTTCAGTGGGCCACTACTGGCAGGAATTTTGGACAAGTGTCAAATATAAAGAACCAAAAAAGGAAATAAAACTTTTACTGATCTTGTCAATAGCCTTAGGTCTGTAATTCATTCAAAGCTATTTCTCTCATTACTTTGAGCTCCCAATACATGTATCATAGATGGGCTTCAGGTCTGGAAATGCCAGGATCATACAGTCAGGATAGGCTTGGTTATGCTGTCATAAAAAAGGGAAACCAGAAGTCGTAGCGAATTTGTACAAACAAGATTTATTCACCTCTCAGAGAAATTCTAATGCAAGCCGGGTAACTTTCTAGGAAAGCTCTCCCCCATGTAGAGATTCAGTGATCCAAGCTGCACTGATCTGTGAAACACACATATCAATGTGGGATGTCCAGGCCATTGCAGGAAGGGAAGAAAGAGGTAGAAAGTCACCCACCAGTTCTTAAATACTAGTTATCCCAGAAGTGACAGCAGTCTCAGTATTCACTGGCCAGAACCAGTCATATGACCCAACTGCAAAGGCTCTGTGAAATGTTGGGAAGCACATGGATATTTGGGGAACAGGAAATGTCTCATCTACATTAATCACACACTATTGCTGTGTACCAACACCAACAGGTAGTCATTAATATTAATCCCACTTGAGATGAAAATTGAAGCATAGAAAGATAATAACTTTTCAAAAGTCACAAAGTGGTTGGGTCAGGGGTTAAACCCAGTCTATCTGGCTTTCACAGCACACACTCCTAATCACAACAGTGAGCTGTCTGCACAACGCCAGTATTAATCCTCTGTGGCATTTGGCAAATCATTTGATTTTCCTTAGTTTTCTCATTTGTAAACCACAGGTGAGGATGCTTATTCATCGTATGTTAATGATCATAAATGAAGATATACAGTGCAGATAGTATCATTACTACTTTGCATGCACCACCAGATGCCAGGGATGCTACATTTTTAATGTTAGAATCCTCATAACACTCCGATAATGATGAAGAAGAGGAGGATGACTTCATGATGAGGATGAGGATGACATCACTCATTTATTTAAGACTTAATATCGTGCTTTGAATGAAGCACTGAACATAAAGCATCCCATGAAGTCCTCATTATACTTCCACACTCAAGCTTATACTCCCACTTTACAGAGCAAGACAATAATGTTCAGAAGGCTTTAAATAATTTTACCAAGGTTCACAGTGCTAGTGACAGAGGTGGGATTGAAACCTGTAGACCCATTTCTGTTCTCTATTGAATAGAATGAGTTATTAAATGCACAAGTATTTAAAAAATAAAACACTATATCAACTCAAATACTTTTAAAAATCTATAATATAAGTACTATTTTCTCTTTATCATTCAAACATTTTCCCTCTTATTGCAAAGTGTGTGGCTTTAAAATGTAACTGCTCGATAAATAAATGATAGAAGTAGAACTTTCTGGAAGGTAACGAATGGATTTTTGGTTTAGTCTACAGTTCCCATAGCATGTGACAATCAGAGTTCAACTTCAGTTCTTCGTGGAAATACAAAATTTTGGCAACAGCATCAAGGCTTTGTATGCAGTTACAGGCGTTAGCTTTGATTTCTCTCTTGTCTTCATCTGTTTTTGAGACATAGGGATTGGTTTACTCATTGTTATTTCATTCCATACAAAATCTAATTAGCCCATGTATCTCCGGTACTGCTTCTTAGAAAATCTGGTCTTTTACAAAACATCATATTACCTTCTATTAAATATAAGTTCTTTATATCCTTAAAGAATATCTCTTATACTGCCATTTGCTCTCCCCCTGTGTCTAGAAAAATAATAGTGTCTATTAATAGATGACAATTTGCCTGCCACCAAGCCATGCCTGGTTTTTACGGTTCAGATTAGTTGAGGCAGGAAGAGTAACAGGAAGTATATTGCAAGGACAAGTCTATGGTGAACAACCATGTCTATGAGGCTTGGCTTTTATTTCATTTTGTTTTGAGTCATTAAGTAGCCCATGGACTAGACAAATTCTTTCTTTACTGTGAGTCCTCTGGCATTAAGTCCTGAGTTGAAATCATTCTTATTAAAGCAAATTTCACAACCTAAGACTTCTTAGTCTCCTCAAGGTCAAGGACGGTGCCTCAATCTGGTCTCAGTGTCTGCCTTATTATAGCGGCTCATGAAACCCATAGATGCTTCATAAGTATTTGTTGAACCCTGCATGTTCTCAGAGGAAAAATGTTCTGGGAAGTTCAATACATGAGTGGGAATGTTCATCCTTTCTCACCTCTTAAGAGATTTCTCACTTCAGTTTTTCCTATCACTACCATGCCAGAACCCAGGGACCCTCATCCAAGTATGAATTCCAATACTTTAACTATTTGATTCAGCTTCCTTTAATTTCACAGTTTAGGTCATGAGTCCTTTTCACTCTGCTCCTGGCTCTCCTTCCTTTTCTCCCACTCCTAGGAATCACGTGTTTGTTCCCTCCTCTCCAGAGTAGGTAACTCCTTTCTGCTTTGTCCTCCTCTTTCTTCCAGCTCCAGGGTTCCTTGTCTTTGGGAATATAATGTTTTGCTTTGCAAACATGTATCCAAACCTCCTTCTTTAAACTTCAGCAAGAGTCTTCTTCAAGTCTGGGTTTCTATACTCTTTTTCTCAAAAATATTACACTGTATAGAAAATGAGACTTCCGTGGGGAAAGATCAAACATAGTTACTGGAGAATGAGGAGAGGTAGATGTGAAAAGCCTTATTCTTGAAAATTCTAGATTCTAAAATGACCATAAACTCATGCAAATGTAGGCAAGAGTGAGCTTTTATTTAAACATTTGTCTGATTTCATCCTAGCTACAAACCAGTCAAGGTTAATCAGTTGCCTTGTTCATAATTCTGTCTTTCCTCAGTTTGTGGCAGAACAGATTTTGCATCTTTGGGATCTTTTATCATGTGCCTTGTGTTTGGGGCTTTTATTTATGGATATGTAAAATGCTTTTGCATCACAGCATGATAAAAATGGAGTTGCATCTTCACTAACTTCTATAAATTCAACTAACCATCCTCAGATAATATTTTTCCTTATACTTATTACATGTGGAACTTTACTTGGCAACATACAAAATAAGAGAATTCATGAATCTGAGGATCTATTTTCTTTTAGAATAAAAATAATTCAACATTTTTATCCTTCTCTTTTAACTTAAACTATAATTTATCTAAGCTTATTTTTCTCCCTTCTTCACATTGCTTTTTTTAAATGTTTCCTTGGGAAACATTCCATACCTGGTGTTTTATTTGTGGGTAACAAGTGACTCTTCTTTACAATTCTTTCTGAAGAAAGGCTGAGCACACATCCATTTTAATCATTCATTATCCATTGACTCATTCACTCAACAAACACATGTCGACCACCACCTATTAGGCTCTGCCATACACACTAGAACAAAATGCTTCCTGCATTCTTGAAGTTCAGAAAAGGAAGAGAGATGATAAACACACAGACAAATGTATAGTATGAAGAATATAGAAGGTATCACGAGTTATGGAGAAAACTAACGTGGGGTGAGTGGACCAGGAATGCCAGAATGAAAAGACATGTATACATTGATTACAAAGGGTCAATTGGACCAACAAAGAGCTATTGTAATAATCCTACCCAACTTTCTCTAATTCATATTGAAATTAGAAGACCCAAGGGGAAAGGAATTAAAACTACTTAATCTTATTTTGTGTACATACATATGATATGACAATATTTACCATTTTCCATTTTTCTCTGGAAGCTTATGACTTTATTGACATTTAAAAAACATTTTTCTAGAAAGGAAGAGCAGAGAGAGGGAAGGAGCGAGGGGGGTGGGGTCTTGGGGCCTTGGTGTGTGCCACACCTTTTGGGGGCAAAACACGATTGTAAGAGGGA